>QJNU01000127.1:0-146039 GCA_004154915.1 Monosporascus ibericus | reverse complement strand
CCCCGCTCACACCAGCTCGCCGCTCGTTTTTTAACACTTTACGACAACAAACTCAAATAAGTTAACCATAATACATCAAATTAATTAAAATCAATCGGATTTTTTATCGCTAAACGTTTTTACAACTTCCTGACAAGTGCGCGCATTATATCTAGGCTTGCCGCAGACGTGACATCGCCGTTCCTTCGTCTTAACCTTCTTACGACGACCACTTTTAACCGTTATTAGCTGCATTTTTTCACCACCTTTTTCCTTTTCGGCCAGAAAAGCTTATCCTTTTTATATAATAAGTATCCCTTCTTTTTAAAAACGTTTGTTTTTGGTCCTCCGACGCTTACTTAAAATATAGTTCGTTTCGCGCAATTAGGCGGTTTCTTTTCGAAGAAAAGCAACTTCGTACAAAAGTAACAAGTTATTTTTCATCAAAAGATTAACCGATTCCATTATTTTTGTCGGCGAGCTACCCTGATGATTTCTAATCCTCCTTTGCAAATAACGTCCTTATTTAGTTACTTTATAGATATTTTTAAAGGTTTTCGCGGGAAGGGAAAGATTAGAACCGGCGGAGGTAAGCGGCGAGACCGTCGGTATAGGTATAACCGGAAGAACTTTTAATTCGGAAAGGACGTTATTAGGATCGAATGGAATAAATCCAGCTTTTGCAAATCCGGATTTAATATTATCGGATGTTATGGCAGCTTTAAACGCGTCGTAAAAACCGGTAAGGAAATTTTCTTTCGTAATATAAGTATGGTAACGTTGCATTAAACCTTTGATATAAAGCGAATAAGCGCGCTTTAAAACGGAGAAACAGGAAACGTTAAGAGGTTAAAGCCGATAGGAAGAATGCGCGGGCATATAAAGCGTAATAATGCCGTTGTTCGCGTAGTATTCTTCGAATTCGATCGAATAATGGCTTTCGTGGCCGTCGAGGATAAGGAAACGTTTAATTCTTTTCGTACGCGTTCGTATATATTTATCAAAATGTTAAATCCATTCTAAACTTAATTCGTTTGTTGTCCAACTATTAGGATTAATACCGACTTTTTAATCGGTTAATAATAAGTTATTACGATATTAAAAACCAAAGTAAGTTTTTCCCGTTAAAATAATAAATGGCGGTATAGCTTAACCTTACAAATTAATAACCTATATAACTATAACCTATTCCCGATTACCTTATTACGCTTATTTAGGTTTTTTACGTTTTTCAGTATTTGTAATTACCATACCCGATATCATAAAAAGCCTTATTAAGAAGCCCGTTTCGTCGAAATTGTAAATATCCTTTTTTGCGATGCCGTATTTTGCGATTATAGCCCGAACGAATTCGAATCACTTACGAAATACCTCTAGATTTTTACATAATACTTTTTAATAATTAATTTTCCGATTTAAACGCATTTAAAGTTTTTTTTGCCGTTTAATAAATCTCGACGCTTAATTAATCCCGACGCGTTTTGTAACGCGTTAGGTAAGTAATAAATTCGCTATATCTGTAACATACTAAAGCCGGATAGGAAACGTTCGCGTATCTAGGTTAAGGATACGGTTGATAATCGTTTTTTTTTCGGTTGGCGTTAATTTTCGTAAATTAGGAATAATGTCGGCTTGGGAAGCTATACCGTTATATCGGTTTCTTAAGGTAGATTCGGAAACGTTATATATCGCATAAAGACGTTTATAATTAAGTTTCGGGTTCCGATTTTTAGCCTGAACGGTTAGGTTCATTTTCGCTTTTTTTGTAAGCCGTTTCATGTTGTTAGTGTTAAAAAATGAATGATTAAAGCTATATGGTTGAAATGGTAAAAAAACGAGCGGCGAGCTGGTGTGAGCGGGGAGCTGGTGTGGTACGTTATACCTTTATAAATAATAAAAACCTATAATAATTTTTTAAAATTAAAATAATTAAAAATAAACCTAATAAAAAAAAATTAACTATTTTAATTTAACTTTATAAATTAATTAATTAACTTAACTTTTTAAAAAAGTTTAATTAATTTCTTAAAAATGTTAACGTCCCACACGTATAAGCGAGGGACACGTATAAGCGAGGGACATATATAAGCGAGGCACTTTTTGGCGTTCCGTAACAACAAATTTAAATAACACAACCATAACATATTAAATCAATTCAAATTAATCGGATTCTTTATCGCTAAACGTATTTACAACTTCTTCATAAGTACGCGCATTATGTCCGGGCTTGCTGCAAACGCCATATTTCCGTTCCTTCGTTTTAACCCTTTTACGACGATTACCCTTAGCCGTTATTGGCTGTAATTTTTTACCACCCCTTTCTTTTTCGGTTAAAAGAGCTTATCTTTTTTATATAGTAAATATTTTTCCTTTTTAAAAACGTTTATTTTTGGTTTTTCGACGTTTGCTAAAAAAATGGTTAGTTTCGCGTAATTTGGCTATTTTTTCTTTAAAAAGAACGTTTTCGTACAAAAGTATTAAGTTACTTTTTGTCAAAAGATTAACCGATTTAACCAATTTTGTCGGTAAGCTTCCCTGGTAATTCCTAATTTTTTTCTATAAATAACGCCCCCGTTTTTTTATTTTTTGGATATTTCGAAAAGTTTTCGCAGAAGGGGAACGTATAAAACCGAAAGAAATAAGCGGGGAAACGGTCGGCATAAGTACAGCTAAAGGAATTTCTAATTCGGAAAGGACGTTATTAAGATCGAATAAAACAAGCCCAACTTTTGCAAATCCAGCTTTGATATTGTCGGACGTTATGGCAGCTTTAAACGCGTCGTAAAAACCGGCAAGAAAATCTTCTTTCGTAATATAGGTATGGTAACGTTATATTAAACTTTCGATATAAAGCGAATAAGCGCGCTTTAAAACGGAAAAGCAAAATACGTTAAAAGATTAAAGCCGATAGGAAGAATAAAAAGGTATATAAACCGTAATAATATCGTTATTTGCGTAATATTTTTTAAATTTTATCGAATAATGGCTTTCGTGGCCGTCGAAAATAAGGAAACGTTTCGTTCTTTTCGTACGCGTTCGAATATATTTATCGAAATGCTAGATTTATTTTAAACTTAATTCGTTTATTATCCAATTATTATAATTGGTTTTAACCTTTTAATTAGGTAATAATATATTATCGCAATATTAAAAACTAAAATAAGTTTTCCTTGCCAAAATAATAAATGGCGGTATAACCTAACTTTGCGAATTAACAACTTATATAATTATAACTTATTCCCGATTACTTTATTATGTTTATTTAAGTTTTTTACGTTTTTCGGCATTTATAATTACTATACCGCATGCTATCAAAAGTCTTATTAAAAAGCCCGTTTCGTCGAAGTTATAAATATCCTTTTTTGCAATACCGTATTTTGCGATTATAGCCCAAATAAGCTTAAACCATTTACGAAATACTTTTAAATTTTCGCATAATACCTTTTAATAATCGATTTTCCGATTTAAACACGTTTTAAGTTTTTTTTGCCGTCGAATAAAGCTCGACGCCTAGTTAACTCCGACGCGTTCCGCGACGCGTTAAGCTAGCAATATATTGGCCATATCTTTAACATGTTAAAACCGGACAAAAAACGCTCGCGTATCTAAATCGAGGATTCGGTCGACAATCGATTTTTTTTCGGTCGGCGTTAATTTCTGCAAAAAAGGGATAATATCGGCTCGGGCGCGTCTACCGTTAAAACGGTATAACAAGGTAAAATATGGAACTTCATAAATAAAACTAAGTTTTCTGTAACTAAGTTTTAAATCTCTTTTTTTAGCTTGAAAAGCTAGGTTTATTCTCGCTTCTTTTATAAGGCGTTCCATAATGTTGGTATTAAGAAATGGACGATTAAAGATAGGTAGTTGAAATGGCTGAAAAAGTGCCTCGCTTATACGTGTCCCTCGCTTATACGTGTGAGACGTTAATAATAAACGTTAAATTATTATTAAATTTTGATTTAACGTCTTATACATATAAGCGAATCACATATATAAGCGAATCACTTTTCTAGCCTTCCGTAGCAACAAATTCAAATAACGCAACCATAACATATTAAATTAATTTAAATTAATCGGATTTTTTTTTCGCTAAACGTATTTACAGCTTTTTTATAAGTACGCGCATTATGTCCGGGCTTGCCGCAAACGCCACATTTCCATTCCTTCGTCTTAACCCTTTTGCGACGACTGCCTTTAGCCGCCATTGGCTGCATTTTTTCACCACCCCTTTCCTTCTCGGCCAGAAGAGCTTGTCCTTTTTGTATAATAAGTGTTTTTTTTTTGGGAGACGTTTATTTTTGGTTTTCCGACGTTTGCTTAAAATATGGTTCGTTTTACGTAATTAAACGTTTTCTTCTTGAAAAAAAGCGGCTTTATGCAAAAGTAACATATAACCTTTTGTTACAAAACCAGCCGATTTAATTATTTTTGTCGGGGAACTACCTCAGTAATTTCTAATCTTTTTTTATAAATAACGTTCTTATCTTGTTACTTTACGGATATTTTTAAGGGTTTTCGCGGGCGGGAAAATAAAATTAACAAAAGTAAAAGGAGAAACGGTTAGTATAGGTATAACTGGAAGAATTTTTAAGTCGGATAAAACGTTATTAGGATCGAATAAAACAAATCTAGTTTTTTAAAAGCCGGATTTGATATTATCGGACGTTATGGTAACTTTAAACGCGTCGTAAAAGCCAAAAAAGAAATTTTCTTTTGCGATATAGGTATAATAACGTCGCATTAAATTCTCGATATATAACGAATAAACGCGCTTTAAAATAAAAAAGCAGGATACGTCGAAAGGTTAAAGCCGATAAGAAAAATAAGAAAGTATATAAAGCGTAATAATATCATTATTTACGTAATACTTTTCGAATTTTATCGAATAATAGCTTTCGTAACCGTCGAGGATAAAAAAACGTTTAATTCCTTTCGTACGCGTTCGACTATATTTGTCAAAATGTTAAATTTATTTTAAACTTAATTCGTTTATTATCCAGCTATTATAACTAGTATTAACCTTTTAATCGGCTCATAATAAGTTATTGCAATATTAGGAATTAAGGTAGGTTTTTCCCGCCAAAATAATAAATAACGGTAAAGCCTAACTTTGCGAATTAATAGCTTATATAACTATAACTCATTTTTAATTCCCTTATTACGTGTATTTAGGTTTTCTACGTTTTTTAACACTTATAATTACCATACCCGATATTATAAGAAGCCCTATCAAAAAGCCCGTCTCGTTAAAGTTATAAATATCCTTTTTTACGATACCGTATTTTGCAATTATAACCCGAACAAGTTTAAATTATTTACGAAATATTTCTGGATCTTCGCATAATACCTTTTGATAATCGATTTTTCGATTTAAACGCGTTTAAAAAATTTTTTACCGTTTAATAAAGTTCGACGCCTAATTAACTCCGACGCGTTCCGTAACGCGTTAGATAAGCAGTATATTGGCCATATCTTTAACGTATTAAAGCCGGATAGGAAACGTTTGCGTATTTAGGTCAAAAGTTCGGTCGATAATCGATTTTTCTTCGGTCGGTATCAATCTTTACAAAAAAGGGATAATATCGGTTCGGGCGCATCTACCGTTAAAACGGTATATTAAGGTAAAATATAGAATTTTATGAATAAAACGAAGCTTTTTATAACTAAGTTTTAGGTTTCGTTTTTTAGCCTGAAAGGCTAAATTTATTTTTACTTCTTTTATAAGGCGTTCCATAATGTTGGTATTAAAAAATGGACGATTAAGGATAGGTAGTTGAAATGGCTAAAAAAGAGATTCGCTCATATATGTAATTCGCTCATACGTATAAAACGTTAATTTATTTAGGTTTAATAAATAAATATTAAAAGAAAATCGGTTTTATTTTATATATTATAATTAATACGTAACCTAATATATTCTTTATAATATTCTAATTTATATAATTTAATTAAAATCTTAATAACGTATATTATAACGTTATTAACAAAATTATATTATGTTTAATCGGTATTAAAACGTTAACGTTATAATTCGGTAATAAAGATTTAATAAATATTTAAAACGATATTATTTTTACAAATAATATAATTAATTAAAAAAGTTTTTAAATTTATATAATAAAACTTTTCAAAAAAATAATAAAATAACAGGTAAATAAATAAAACATAATAATTATTTTTATAACCGAAACGGAATTATTATCCCTTACGTAAGTTATTAAAAAAACCGTATTTAATTTTTAATTAATTAAATAAATTAAAAGTTAGTTTCGATATAAACTCGTTAAATATATAATACAATAATTAATAAATTATATAATTAATTAATGCCGATATTATATTTTTATAAATAAAGTTATAATAACGTCCCAGATAAGCTCGCGGCTCAGACAAGCTCGCGGCTCGTTTTTGGGCACCTTGCGACAACAAAGGCAAATAAATCAACCACAATATATTAAATCAATTCAAATTAATCGGATTCTTTATCGTTAAACGTATTTACAGCTTCCTTATAAGTACGCGCATTATGTCCGGGCTTGCCGTAGACGCCATACTTCCGTTTCTTCGTTTTAACCGTTTTACGACGATTACCTTCAGCCGTTATTAGCTGCATTTTTTTACCATCCCCTTCTTTTTCGGCCAGAAAAGCTTATCCTTTTTGTATAGTAAATGTTCCTCCTTTTTAAAGACGTTTATTTTTGGTTCTCCGACGTTTGCTTAAGATATGGTTCGTTTCGCGTAATTGGATATTTTTTTCCCGAAAAAAAGTAACTTCGTGCAAAAGTAATAAGTTACTTTTTGTTAACAAATTAACCGATTTAACTATTTTTATTAGCGAATTACCCTGGTAATTTTTAATCTTTTTTTATAAGTAACGTCCTTACCTTATTATTTTCCGGATATTTTTAGGGGTTTTTATAGGAAGGGAAAGAATAAAACCGGCGGAGGTAAGCGGCGAAACGGTCGGTGTAAGCATAACTGGAAGAATTTCCAAGTTGGATAGGACGTTATTAAGATCGAATGGAACAAGTCCAGCTTTTTAAAAGCCGGATTTGATGTTATCGGACGTTATGGCAACTTTAAACGCGTCGTAAAAGCCGAAAAGGAAATCTTCTTTCGCGATATGAGTATGGTAGCGTCGTATTAAATTCTCGATATATAGCGAATAAACGCGCTTTAAAACAGAAAAGCAGGATACGTCGAAAGGTTAAAGCCGATAGGAGGAATACGCGGGTATGCAAAAAGTAATAATGCCGTTATTCGCGTAATATTTTTCGAATTTAATCGAATAGTAACTTTCGTAGCCGTCGAGAATAAAAAGACGTTTGGTTCTTTTTATACGCGTTCGTATGTACTTATTAAAGTGCTAAATTTATTATAAACTTAATTCGTTTATTATTTAGTTATTATAGCTTATACCGAGCTTTTAATCGGATAGTAATTAATATTTTCGATATTAGGAATTAACATAGTTTTTCTTTACCAAAATAATAAATAAAGATATAGCTTAATCTTACAAATTAATAACTTATATAATTATTATTTATTCCCGATTCTTTTATTACGCCTGTTTAGGTTTTTTATATCTTTTAGTATTTATAATTACCATACCGCATGTTATAAAAAGCTTTATTAAAAAGCCCGTTTTGTCGAAGTTATAGATATCCTTTTTTGCGATACCGTATTTTGCGATTATAACCCGAATAAGATTAAATTATTTACGGAATACCTTTGGATTTTCGCATAAAACCCTTTAGTAATTTATCTTTCGATTTAAACGCGTTTGGAGTTTTTTTTGCCGTCGTACAAATTCGACGCTTATTTAACCCCGACGCATATTGTACCGCGTTAGGTAAGTAATAAATTCGCCATATTTTTAACGTGTTAAAGCCGGATAGGAAACGTTTGCGTATTTAAGTTAAGGATTCGGTTAATAATCGATTTTTTTTCGGTTGGCGTTAATTTTCGCAAATCGGGGATAATATCGGTTCGGGCGCGTTTATTATGATATCGGGCTTTTAAGGTCGTTTCGGTAATACCGTATATGAAACTAAGCTTTTTAAAGTTAAGTTTTAGGCTTTGTTTTTTAGCTTAAATAATTAGGTTTATTTTAGATTTTTTATAAGACGTTTTATGATGTTGGTGTTACGTAATAAATCGATAAAGATGGATGGTTAGGATGTTAGTAAAAACGAGCCGCGAGCTTGTCTGAGCCGCGAGCTTATCTGAGACGTTATGTAAATATATATAATTATTAATTATAAAAGGTAATAAAAAAGAACCTAATTAAAATAAATTATATGTTTATAAAAAATATATTAATTAATGGATTAATTAAAACCTTATTACAAAAAGCTTTTAAAAATTTTAAAAAATAACTAAAATTAATAAATATTATAAAAAATTTAAATTAACGGAAGAAAACTTTAAAAATTATTTTAAACGAAAAATTAACTAATTAAAAAGATTTAATCGCCGGAGGAAAAGTAAAATAGATAATTATAGCTTTAGGAAATAATAAAATGTAACGATTAACGCCGTAAAAACTTTAAGGCGTTAAAGGGGTGTATCAGCTAGCTGGGGGGTACGTAGCGCACCCCATATACGGAAAGGTCACCTACTGATCGGCCCATACATGTTCCGTGGCTAAGCTACTTAACGCTGTACGCGTGCAACAGCATAATACAACAACACAACTGATGTCCCCTATATCTGACAGGATTTGGGTGTCCAAACCCCAATTGGGGTTTGGAATTGCTGATCTTTTGGTCTTGTGGTTAGCGTCGCACCCTCGCTTATCTCACACCAAAACTGGCCGCTTATCCCTTTAGATAAATTAGTAATTTTCGAACGATATACAAAATCGGACATCATAATATGGTAGCTCGTATAAAATCGTCCGCTACAGCTTATCGGGCCAACCAAGTGGGTATAAATACATCTACTAAAAACAGGAGACCGGTCCCTACGGGCCCGCAAAAGGCCTTTCGGAACGAGCCTGTCGGGTCTTCTGTCATGGCTCGGAGACTGTATGCGCAGCCCAGACGGTGCAGAGAGCACGCATAAAGGAACCTTTTCGTTCCTCCATACGTGAGTCTTTCGGATCTTCCGATTCCCTAACTCCCCCAAGTTTAAGATGGATATTAGTCGCTTTGAAGGAGGACGGGCAATTATCGTATCCAATGGTCTGATGCCTCAGTAGCCGGCGCTTTAACCTATATCATCATCGTCGATGCTTACACTGCATGGAAGGCACGTAATGTCAGTGTAACGGAATTTGTGGTGGTATAAAAGCGCACTTCGCCACAACATTTTCTCACCAAAATAATGGGGATTGCAGCATACCAAGCAGAAACGCGGGCTGGCTCGATATAGTGCAGCATTATACGAAAGGCTCATTCTCCCGCCGCACATATAAATTACCCGCTTTATCCGGCGCTGCCAAACAAACTCGTTAATACATATCAAGCGTTCCATACATCGCTGGTATATGGAAGACTGATTTACCACAAGGCTTGGGCTGGCGTAATAGTACTTCCTAGCCTCAGTCACATACTATATCATGGCCACATTTAGGCCTGAAAAATGTCAACATTAAAACATGGACACTAAACCTGGCCCTTACCAAAAATATTTATTTTATTGATCATCTGACATTTATTAATCTGAATCTTCATCAGGTCGTAGTACTGAGCCACTCTTCATGGCGCCTGGCAGCCCTATATCGGCACCGTAGTGGTCGCACGCAAGGACAAGAAGCCGTTGCTGTCCCCCCATCTGGAGGGCGTGTGGATGTACTATGAAGAATGATGCCAAGAAAGATGTGTTTAAGATGGCGACTTTAAGGTGACTTGGCCCAAGCGTTCAGGGCGGGGTAATGCAGAGGTTGGGAGGCGGAAGAGTCAGTGCGGAGGCCGATGAGGCGCACTGATTCATTTGTGGCCTGCTTTCGATGTGTCCTCATCTGCGAATCCAACTTTCTGTCGTAATGTTATTCTTCTTGTCAATTTCCATATTTCTTCCTGTAGTAATCTGTATCCCTCTTCTTTGACTGCGTCGTCCAAAAAATTGTCCTCATAAAAAAGTGCTTGGGCATTTGCCAAGGAAGTCGCTGTAGGGTTCGACTCATTTTGGGTGATGATGCAGTAAAGTGCCGTAAAACGGTCTGCTATCCTTCTGAAGTCGAAATCGCAGTTCATACGAATTTTTTCTCGGATCCCTTTTGGTCCGAGAAATGATTTGCTGATAGCATCCTTGTCACCAAGCTCTGGGAGGCTGTCTGTAAGACCTTTGTCGAATAGCTCTTGAAGGCTCACTTGGAACTTTACGTCTTCTTCTGGTACTTTATGCAGGAAAACCGCCTCTGAATCGTGGAGATGTTTATGTTTGGGCGATTGCAACCGTATTCGCGTTTCTTTACTCAGGCGATAACATAATGGAGGCTTGAGTACCAGGTCAACTAATTCCCTTGCCAGGTAGTGCTCGGCACTGTAGAAAACTGTGACAAATATTTTCTTCGGATCCCTGGTTTTGAAATCTCCATAATACCACGCCAAGAAAGCCTTCTTTAACGCCCGAATAAGATCATTGGTTGCTGATACCAATGCTGTGTCCTTTTTGTTCCAATTATCGGAATGGAACTCTGCGAAATGTACGGCGATATCCGTTTTCGAGTCAAGAGCCCAAGTCGGATCTCCAGCCAGAACGTTGCCATGCTCATCAGGTTTTCCGCGTGAATTTTCACTCCAGGCCCTGTACCACCACTGCCGAGTCTGTGATTGTCGGAGGCTGTCTTGGATTGGGGGACTTATGTCCAGAGTAGAGATTGTCTGGGAAAGCTGACTGATTGCATCCGTCAACCTTGAGACGGCTTCAGCCTGGGTGGTTAATCCCTCAAGGAGAACGCTTATGCTATTGAGATGATCTTCTGTTCCCATGGTGATGATAAAGTGGGTTGAGATTGATGACTGGAGGCCCTTCGAATGCAGCGGATGCGGAGGGTAAGGTGGGGGGTTATTATGGGTTATGACGAATAATTGTCAATCGTCCGCCAAATGGAACGAGAGCTCTCCAGGGTCCCGCGCACAGCAACTACGGCTTCAACCGCTATACTCGTTTGCGGATCACGAGACAGGAGCAATACTTGTAGCAGGTTAGCGTTCGATGCGGTACCGCAAAAGACTTACGGAGTAGAACTAAACACCAAACTGATGCAGAAATGGAGATTTCATCAGGGTCCGAGTTAGACAAACGAGATGCATCTGTTTTTGGCCTGTGAATTGGGGTTTTGAGGGTGAGAGAGGGCGGGGAAAAAGAAGGCTTTCGTTCCTAAGGCAAATCTAGGGTCTCTTGCATCCGCTCATTGTGGCTCGAGCTTAATGTCCCCCAGTGTGGCTCAAGGATCTGTGGCGAGTTGTGGCTTTGTGGCGAGTACGTTGTATGTTGAGGCGCAGACAGCACAGATCGATTTGAGGTCCGGGCTTAATTTCTGCTCTCCAGGAGGGCGCGGAAGGAAAAACCTTTCGTTCCGAAAGGCATAGTTTGAGGTGGGTCGGCGGTGGTTCTTTTCTTCTCCCTTTTGGCCCTACTCCCACTACACAATCAAGTAGTTAGAAATGGATGCTCAAGGTCCAGAACTGGACACGTCTGGAAATGGATATACTGGCAAACAGATACAGGACCTGGAAACAAAAGCTAAAAATATATAATCTCGAAGGCAAAAATACGAATGCCTACCAATAACAATAACCTGCTAAAAAAGTCGCTTTTACGTAAATATAATAAATAAGATATCTGGCCAAGGGGTTTGTTATATAAAAAGAAATACATAATAATCTATGATAATTCCCTAAGGCGTAACTAATAAAGGGATATTCCGGACGTCTATCATTCTTCGATATTATAAACAAACGTGGACGGAATGTTATCAACGGGGTACCAAAATAATAATCATTCAGGAAAAGCTTCCAGAGGGTTTCGTAAATTAAAGTAAAAAATAAAAAGTAAAGGGACAAAGCAAGGGGGAAACGCAAGGCGTAAAAAACGGGGCTTTTCATAAAACAGGGCCTTATAAAAAAATCTCGTAAGAAAATCTATTTTTACCTTATTTAAACTGGACTTAAAAGATGCCTCGTAAGGGAAATCTCGTAAGGGAAGCCTCGTAAGAGAAGTCTTATAAAAGAAACCTCGTAAAAGAAACCTCGTAAAAAAATCCTTATAAGTGCTTTTATATCTTACAAACTGATATTTCTTATAATATTTCTCTTCTATTAACTAACCTCGCAGGAGAAACTTCGTAAGATATTCTATATCTTACGAACTTATAATTCTTATGATATTTCTCTTTCCTAAGCTAACCTCGTAAGAAAAATCTCCTACGAGATTTTATATTTTACAAGTTCTGGATCCTTAAGGGTTTTCTCTTTCATAAGCCAATCCCATAAAGGTATAGACATCGTCTTTAATTAAGAGCTATAAGCGTATCTGGTTCATTACAATACAGCATCATATGATCTATATTATAATAGCTATATAATTAGCTAATTAAGCGATTTTAGAAATTTCTTTTAATAAATTTAAAATAAATAAATTATAAAAAGTTTTTTATAAGCATTTAAGATATTTCTAGAAATATAATAGCAAATTATAAATATGTAAATACTAATGGTCCCCCGGACCTCTCCTTTGCAAAAGATCAGAAATAAAGAGAAGATGTAAGAAAAACAGATTCTATTTTATAAGTCGTGGTATATCTCCTGCCAGTATTATAGCAGCTGCATAACAGCCCCGTATTCTTTCCATATTACTAGCACCAACGGCGTCCAGCCATCCTTATCTTTGGCCTTAGTATCGGCGCTCTTTTTAAGAAGCCGCCGTATAACAGTCCCGTGCCCGTGCCATACTGCTAACGATAACGGCGTCCAGCCATCTTTATCTTTCGTTTCGATATTAACGTCCTTTTCGAAAAGCTGTTATATAATAGCCCCATGCCCGTTCTTTACTGCCGGCGACAGCGGTATCCGGCTATTTTTATCTTGGCCTCGGTATCGGCGCCCGTTTTAAAAAGCTAATATATAACGTACGGGTTTCTTATAAAGCTTTTAAATATAAATTTTTTTAATATTTTCGTATAAAGTTTACATTAAACGTCGGAAACGTTTAAATATAATACCGTAACCGTTTATATATAGTTCTTAAAATAATTTAAGTAATTTAATTTTATTCTTTTTTCCTTACGTTTAAGATATTCGCAGTATATTAATTTCTTACGGTTTTTTTCTATTTTTCGTAAATAATAACCGTTAAAGTAATTACTTACTATAACCGGTTAATAATATAGGAACATCCTTTTCTTATACGATATCCTTTAAGTTTATAAAATATAAACTAAATTTAATTACTTATAAAATCGAACCGTAACGTAAAAAACCTTATTAAAAATATAGGCTCAAGATAATTATAATACCTAATCCTTTTATCGTTCCTTTATTTGGCTTTTACCATCCGGCGACGTTTTGCCTTACGAAATAGCCTTTATTTTATTTACTTTAATAACCGCAAAATGGTACCATAAATCCTTTAAACATAACTCCGGAAATGCTCTAAATATTAAAATTTAACGTCTTTATATTTAAAAGACTTATATCGGATTCTTTTTACCGTATTGCTTAACCCGCTTACGCTTAATTAAATAATAATTATTAAAATAGTTTTTTATAACGATAAAACGGCAATATATAAAAATCCGCTTTTTATAAAAAAATCGATTATTATTGATATAATCGAGATATTACGCTATTTATATAAGGAAAAGGAATCGGTTGGAATTAAACCTAAGTTCGATTTCCGCTTCGCGCGGTTTAGATTTAACGGATAAATAAATCTTAGCCTTTCGTTAAATACGGTTACGTTTAACCGTTTCTTTTTTGTTATAAAAAGCTACTATAAAATTAATAACTTTAATCCTTTATTAAAAGATCTTCTTTTTAATTAAGTCGTCGGGCTGGTAATAAACAATTTCCGCTAATTTAGTACGCTTTAAGATAATAATATCGATAATAGGTTCCGTATATTCGTCTTTTTCTTTTTTATATCTGCCTTTTAATATCTTAAATACAACGGTTATAAAAATAATATTCGCAGTATTTTTTAACGACTTGCCTTTTACGTTAGGTACGTTTCGTACGGATTTTATTAATAAGCTTCCAGATCTTTTTCTTTTTTTATAACCTTCGATATGATATTTGCCCTATTTAAGCTACGTACGTTATTTTTTTAAGCTCGATAATCTCCGGGTCCGGTAAAAGGTTTGCTTATACTTTTTCAGGTATCATATCCGAAATAGTTCAAAGGTTGCGCGTAAGGTTTACGTACGTAAATAATCGAAATAGTTAACTTTCTTTTTTTTTGCTTTAAGAAAACGTTTTAAAGGTCGAAATTAACGATTTTATTTAGGTAAACGTAATAAAACGTTACAAATTAAAAGTTATAACGTATTATTTAATTACGCATAAAATTTAGCGCGTTTTTTAAAAGCGAAATCCGGTTAACATAATTCTTAAATCCCTATAAATATTAACCATTTTTGCCATCTTATTTTAGGTAAACGGAAAGTACGAATCGTACCGTTAACAATATTCGCGGCGCCTTTTTTAATAAACCTAAGCGTCCATTTTTTTCGTATTTTAAATCGAGACTTTATTAATTAATATCGTTTTTAAGTTTGGAATATAATATGGCCTTAATTCTTTTAAAGAAATACCTTACGATACCGACGGAAAACCGGAATATTTAATTTAAATACTTTCTATTAAAATGGAATATATTATTTGAATTTCGGCGGCTTCGACTTAAAAATGATAAATGCGTTTATTAAGTTCGGCGTATTAAATATGTCATTATATAAGGCGAAGGTAAAGATTATAAAAACGGCATAAAAAAGAGCTTTTTAGTAAAAATAAAGTAAAAGATAGTATTAAATAAAAATTATTAATTTTAACGAATAAATCGTAATAAAAACGTACCGCTTAAGTTTATTATTTACCTTTTTATAATAAATAAATTTGATAATTATAGGCGGTATATACCGTTTAATAACAAGATGCCGTACGATTATTATTTAAATATTTCCGTAATAAAAAACCTGAAAACGCTTATTTTTTATAATTTCTTTCGAAAAGTAACATACCACACCAGCGAGTCGGACACACCAGCGAGTCGGACACTTTTTGGCATCTCGTAACAACTAATCCAAATAATTTAACCACAACACATCCAATTGATTTAAATCAACCGTATTCCCTTTCGCTAACCGTATCTCTAGCTTTCGAACAAGTGCACGTATTATATCAAAGCTTGTTGCGAACGCCTTATTGCTATATGGTCCCCCCTTACCCGTACGCGACCGATTATTTCCTAACGCATCCAAGCTAATATTACCCCCATTTCGAAAATACTAAAGCCGACCGACAAGAAAACGATTACCGACCGAATTCCCAAGCTATATACGCGAACGTTTTTTGTCCGGCTTTAATACGTAAAAGATATTCGCAAAATACGTCGTATTAAAAGGCGATTGCAGGGCGCGTTGTAAGGCTATAAGGCAAGGCTGTAAGGCTTGTTATGGGATACGTTCTGGGGCGCATCGTCAGGCGTGTCGCGGTATTGCAGGATTTATTAGAACAACAATTCGGTTGTACGCATTTGGAATTATTAAAACGGACGTTTCCAGTAAAAAAGAACACTTATTATATAGGATAAATAACTTCTTTTATTCGGCAGAAAAGATAGTAGTAGGTAATTATTCTTAGTCGCTATTGGCAGTAGCTGTCGCAAAAGCCTGCAAAAAAGAAATAGCAATAAGGCGTTCGCAACAAGCTTTGATATAATACGTACATTTATTCGAAAGCTAGAGATACAGTTAACGAAAAAGAATACGGTTAATTTGAATTAATTGGATGTATTGTGGTTAAGTTATTTGAATTGGTTGTTACGAGATGCCAAAAAGTGTCCGACTCGCTGGTGTGCCCGACTTACTAATGTGGTACGTTATATACGTTTATTACCTTTTATAATTTAAACAGATTACTAGCTTATAATATAACTTAATTACCTAAATTACCTTTAATAATTCATTATTACCAAACGTAACTTCCGCATTTCTTATTACTTTGTTTCTTATAACATTATTATTAACATAAACCGTATAACTTAAGTTTAATAGTTGGTTTAACCGCCCAGCCGTCATAGAAATGCTTTAGTATTTAGAATAGAAACTACTTCGCTTATAAATTTCTATTCGGTTAATAGTAATTTTCGATTACTATTAATAGTATCTGGTTTTTATAATATTCTTGAAAACCTATTTTGATCTTATAGTTTCTTACACTTAAATTTTCGGTTTTATAGTTTTAAGTTTTAAAACTTTACATCTAATTTAATTTTTATAGTAAGAGGTTTTTATTATTATTATTATGTAAATGTTAATAGTTTTATTACCTCGTTAATGTGTTAACTATATTAATTTAAGAGCCTATTTAACTCTCGAGCTTGTGTAGTCTGCTGTATTCTTTTAAACCATTATATTTATAGTAACTTAGACAGCTTATTAGAATTGTTTCAGTTAACCTTTAATTTCTTGATATATTAATTCCGTAACTCTCTTGGCAGCAACGGCGACTTTCTCTCAAGATGCCCCCCATTGTCCCAGCATGAGCCAAGCTCTTCTGGCTTATAATACCCTCATTTCATGGTAACCAGGTTACGTAACTTTCTCTGTAACGGTCGGGATCTTTCCCTTAAACGGCCCGGACCGTCCCAGAACAAGTGAAGCTTGTTGGCTTATCTGCTGGAAGGCGATAGGAAGTTAGCGCCAACATATTCCTGAGGATGGGTGATACTCCTTTTTTATTCGCCCACACTGATTCAATCCACCTCCGCAGCAATTACCTCAGCTAGCTCAGGCCTCCCTGGCTCGTTCTCTATTTTCTTCGAAGTCACTTAAGTACCGCTCCACAACGCTAAAAATTAACCAATCAAACCCCAAATCCCCGTAACGAGCCAGCGAGGCCTGAGTTCATATTGTACGAAAAAGGGGTTCGTTCTGTACATTTTATGATTAAAAAAAACGAAATTTTGTAATATTTTAACAATAAGACGTTTCCTGTAGTTATATATATATTCATACGAATCCCTTTATTATGGCTTATTATTAATACCGTAATAATTTTAATTAAAACCTTTTTGCTATTTCTAGATATTAACGCGTTTATTAGTTATAACCAAAATACGTGGCGTTATTATCCCCCCTTTTAAAATATAACGAATCCGAACTTTTCCAATTTTATCGAGCTACGCTTTTAAAATAAAATATACGTACGCGTATAATTAATTTCTGGTAATAATACCGAAAAACGAATTTAACGTTTAAAGATTTTATCCGTAGTTAGATTTTTTGCGAGAATTTAAATAAAGCTTTTAAGTCGATTATTCGAATTAATCGGTTAATTAACGTATTAAAAAAAGAACGAATATGGAATAAGTTATTAATATACGAAAGTTAATAAAAGTTTATTATTCCTATTAATTAAAACCTTATTATAAATAAATATTATAATACTTTATACGGAAGGTTTGTAACTTTTATAAAAAAGCCTAAATTCCGCCGTCCGCCGAAAGATTTATTATTTAATATTAAAATAATTTATATTACTTTAAACGAAGGTTAACGGTTTATAAATACGTTAACCTTTAATTAATTTAAATTTTTAAATTAAGTAATTATATATTTAAACAAATAATAATAATTATATAATACGAAGTTAAAAACGAAACGGTTTCGTAATAATAACGATTCGGACGTTTTTACGCATTTTTTCTTTATGGTTTTAATTATTATGGCTAAAATCGTTTTTAAAATTAATAATAATTATTTATCTTATTTATTAAGTAGGTTTTTGTTATTTTCGGGTTTATTACGAAATAAAATCGATATATTAAAAAGGTTAAATATTTACGAAAGTTATATTATATTAAATAAAGACGTAACCCCGTTATTAAAGGTAATAAAGGTAATTACGTTATTTCTTTTATAATAATACCGTTTTAATTAAAATAAGTTAAACTTTATAATTAAATATAATAAAATAATATTATATTTTAATACGATAATTTTAATATTTAAAATTATATTCGTAATATAACGTTTCGATATGGTTCTGTTATACGGAACTTTATTACCGTTTTTATTTATCGTTATAGCCGTATCCTTAAAGTAAGGTTAAAATAATTTATATTCCGTTTTAATTAATATTACAAAATAAAATAATTTTACGAAACGTTATAATAATATTTAATATTATTAAATACTTTCCGTTAATTCGTAATTAATATTATCCGGAATTTATTTCTTATTTTTATTAATACGTTTTATAAACGAAATAAGCAAAAGTTCTTAAGCTTTTTTAAATTAAAGCGTTTACCGTATAATAAGCGCCGCTCGATTTTATTTAATATAATTAATTAAAATATAGGTATTATTAAAAGTATTTATGGCGTTTATTAAAAGGTTTTTATGGGTTTTCGAATTACTCTTATTTTATTTATAAAGATTAAAAGATAACTAGTTATATCCGGAAAATATAGGCCAATTAAGCCGAAATAATCGATTTATATCATAAAAAACGGTAACTTCTTTCCGTTCTTACTTTATTTTATATATAAATAAACTTTCTGCTTATATTTATACGTATTTATTAACTTAATAATACCGACGGAACGCATATAACGTAAATAACTTTAAAAACGGATTATTAATTTTTAAATAAAATAACGTAATTATATTAAAAATCGTTAAAACTTTACTTTTTTAAATTTTTTATCTTTTATATATATAATATTTATATATTTGCGTTATTTTTATAAGAATTACGTATCCGATACGAACCGTTCGTAAAAAAAGTATTTAACGTATATGGAATTATTAAAATAAATCGATTAAAAATCTTTTTTCGAAAATTTAACTTATTACATTTATTAAATATATATATTCCCGGTTAACCGTTATTATGTTCGAAATTATTATATATAATATAGTTTCGAAATATCTTAATTACGTTAAATAAATAAGGGAAATATCGTAAAGTTTTAATTAAAACGCGTTAATAAATAAGGGTTTATTTAACGAAGATCTTTTATCGTTATTTGCTAATAATATATTATTTAATAATATAAATAATTTAACGGATAATTCGTAAATATTTTATTATTTAATTTAAAAATATATTTTATATATATTACTTTTTAAATAACGTAATCTTAATTAAAGCATCTTAAAAAAAATCCTTTTATCGGTTAATTATAAAGTTAACCATATTTTTAATACGGATAATATTCCGTAAGGTAACGATTTTTTTAACTTAATTATTAATAATAACCAACCGTTAAACGATATAATTCTTATCGATGAAAAATTTCGAAATTATTGCCGTTTTTTTTAAAAAGCTTAAATTTATTTATATCTTTCGTATATTATACGTTATAACGACGTTAGTTATATTAAACGGTTAATACCGATATTATCCGTTTTTTTATAAGGCCGGTTAAATTAATTATGGTAAAAAGATATTTTATTTCGATTGGATATTACGTTTTATAGTATTAAATTACGTACTTAAAAATTCGATTTTAATATTAAATTTAGCTTTTATAAAGTCCAGGGATAAAATATAAAAGGTATTTAATCGAAAAAGCGAATATTATAACCTGTAGCTTGCTGGCGAACTCCGCCGATCGAAAAATAATATATATAACGTTAATATTATTTTTTTCCGAGATTCGTTTTTAATCAAGTATTATGTTTCCTTTTAACGTAAATTCCATTTACGTTAAGTTTTTTTGCGAAATAAGCGCTATATTATTTAAAACTTCCGTACGAATATCTTCGAACGTTTATATTTTTTGCTTCGTAATTTTTAATTTATTAGAAAATATTTATTTTAGGTTAAAAAAATGGTTAAAAATCCGAAAATATTTTAGCCACGGGCCGGAAAATTATAAAGGCTAAGTTTATTAACTTTAACGATACCGTATTTATTATTAATAACGAAAATAAGTTTAACTGGTTAAATATAATAAAAAACGAAAATTAATTTATAAATAATTTTAATATAATTACCCGCATAATTTTTGGTAGGAAGTTTGCTAAGGATGATTTGGTTTTAAACGACCGTAATATTTTACATACGAAAAAAGTTTATAACTTTATGGTATAAATTATAAATAATTCGGTAAATAATTTTAATTAAAATTATCCGTTATTTTTTACGTTATCGTTAAATAAATAAAGTAAGGATTTATTAAATAAAAATAAACCGTTAATATAAACTTTTATTTTCTTATTATTCCTATATTTTATTATAATTTTTATAAAGATTTAATTTTAATATTAATATAATTTATTATTCCGTATAATTTTAATTAAGGTCGTTTCGTTTAAAAATTTTATTTATAATAATATTATATAAGTTTTTTACATTAAAATAAATTAACGTATTAATAATATCGTATTGCCTATAATTAAATATATCACATAATTTTATATTAACTCATATATTTCGTATATAATTAATTTATTAATTAACGTTTTTGTGTATTTTCTATAACTTTTGCTTTTGCCTTTATTTTTGTTCAAACGTTATTATAATTTATATATTAATAACTTTCTTTATATTGGTAAAACCTAAAATTATTTTCGTTTTAAGCGTTATATTTAGATTTAAGTTTTCCTAGAAATCTTTATTCGTGTTATATAATAATGCCTTATATTTTAAAACCGCGTATAAATATTCTTCGCCGTATTTTTATATATAGTTTGCATATTTATTTCCCGTATAACCCCGTAAATTATAACATTTATAAAACGGTTATATAATATATACCTCTTAATTAGTCGGTTTGGTTTATAAAGTTATAAACTTTTTCTCATATCGTTTATAAAATGTTCGGTTTATATATCCTTTCCGTTAAATTATAAAAACCGTAATTAATCGATTATCCTTAATTAAATTTGTAATTTAATAATTTATAAAGCTTGCATAATCCGTTATAACGTAAATCTTGTTTTATTAAGCGTTATTTTTTAAAATATCCCGAACGGTAATATTAATATTTAACGTTTATATAAATATTTAACCTTATAAGGATAAAAAGTTTTATTTATAATATAAACCTTTCGTAATATCATTAAATTTAAAGATTATTATTAATCGTAAGATTTACCTGATTAATATATGATTAATTTAACGCGAAAATATAAGGTACTTATAATCTTTTAATTCTTTTTTATATTAATATAATTTTATAGCATAAACTTGATATTTGGAATCGGTTACGTATAATATACGTTTTTTAAAAGGTATGTTTTAGATTTTAAAACGGTTAAATATTATTTAATTAATACGAAATTATTTTAATTAGGATAAGGCCTTAAGTTATGCGATGTCGTAAGTTATTCTGGTAATGGTTTTGGCTATTTATTAATTTAAGATCTTATTACCCGTTTTTAAGGTTATTTTTTGGTAATATTATTAGCAAATTTAATATGCTTGGTAAAAAGTTTAAAGTTTGCCGGGTATGTTTAAGGTATATTATCGTTAGGATTTTTAAAGGAGGTTTTTAATATATTATTAAAATCGTTTATATTTTATAATATTATGAAAAATATAAAGGTATATTTTATAATAAGTATTTTAAATATTAAATAATATAGGTACGTTAATTTAATTTGTTATAATATAAAAGCATATAAAGAAATATACGAAATAAAGGTAAATTATATTAAAATAAATAATATTAATTCTGTATTAAGTAATTATAATAATTATATTCGGTATGCATTTAAATAAAGGAATTTTATGGATTACCTTAAATAATTCGTAATAAAGGAAAAGTCTCGTATAATTTATATATATTTATTAGTTCTTTCTTTATACGTTATTATTTCGTTTTAAAAAAGAATAACGTTAATTTTTGGGTTAATATTTAATAACTTATATAAACTTAATTATTTATATATTTATAATTATATAATCTTAAATTTTGTATATATATTAATCCTAATTATATATATTACTTTCGGATTCCTTTATAACTTATAGATTATTTATAAGTTTCGTTTATATTTTATAAAATATTATATATATTTTTTTAATATTAATAATTTCCTTTAGATATTATTTAGTATATAAATTTTACCCGTTTATTATATTTTATACCTTAAGTTATTATTTCCCGTTTTAATTAGCTAAAAGTATTACCGGTAAGTTTATTATATTTTTAGATTTGTTATTTATAAATGCTTTTACGATAATACCTAATATTATATAATTATTATAATAAAATTACTGCCGTTTAATAAAACGGAGTATAATAGTTACGTTTTAACGTAATGTGGCGACTTAATAAAAAATTAAAATATATATAATAATATAAATGTTATCAGGTTAACGTTTGATGCGAATTATATTAATTACGGCGTTATTTCTTTTACTTTCCTTATAATTATATATATTATCCTTTTAAACCTTACGTTAGTTAATAAATTATTTTATTATGTTTTTAAATAAATATTCGATAAAACTATAATATTTTAAGGTTTTAATAAAACAAAGTTTATTAATATATATATAAAAACGTAGTTTATTTACCGTTATATAATTCTTAACGCATATTTTATTTATAATAATATCGAAGTCGTATTTAAATAAATATTTAAAAGTTTTAATTTCGTATATATAACTTATAAAACATTATTAAGAAACGTATTTATGTATATTAATAATATTTAAAACCAATTTTTATTACCGTAAATCGAAATTATAAGATAATGTATAATATTATTCGTTTTTTTCGTTACACCAAAATATAGCCGTAAAATTAACGAATTAAAAATTACGAATTATTAAATAGTAACTTTTTGGAATCGTAAAATAAGTATCCTTCATATTATAAATTTAGTTACCGTATTTTATCTAAAAAAACGTATAATTCGGGCCGTTAATCGTTTCCGGAAGTTTATGAATAATAATAATTTGCATAATATGGATGGTATTAAGAATATGGTTATTTTATGGTCCCGATTAGGATTACAAAACCGTAGAACCTTTTACGGTATATATTATATAAATATTATTTTTATAATATTAAGTAAAAAAAGAATCCGTTTTTATTTGCAAATTTATAACGAGCAAATTATTATATACAAAAATTAATTTTATAGGTATCGTGATATATTTGGTATTAACGCCGAAGTTTTTGGTAGTTCTTTATTATGTCCGACTTTTCGTTTATTAATATAGGATTTCGATATAAAAGAATTCCGAAATTTACCCGTTATTTTAGTTACGCCAAAAAAGAAATAGCTTAATATTAAGTAGCCGAAATTTCGTACCTTTATAAGTTTTATACCTTAAAAGAAAAAGTTTTAAAAATCACAGCCGGAAATACCGGTAAACCTTAGCTTAAGGTATTTATTAAGGTACTGTTTAATAAACCATTTATTTAAGGTTTCGGCGAAATTATTTATTTCGATAAATTTATTATTACCAAAGTTTTTATTAAGACCGTCACGAAATACATAATAAGAATCCGGAAATATTAATTAAGATCTTAAACTAATTACTATAAAAATACCGTAATTATTAAGATCTTTAGCCAAAAAACTTTAACGTACGTAATAAGCCTTAAAAAAAGGTAATTAAAGGTCGGCTTTAAAGGATACCATTTATGGTTCCGGGAGAACAAGATTATAAAACGTAAAAGCTCCGGATTTATTATAAAACCGGGATCCTAAATATCTCGAGCTGGTACCTAGAAAAAAGTGGACGTCGGAATAGTTATACCTCTGGCGAAAGAATGGCCTTTTTAATATTAGCCAAAAATTATCCATATTATTTATTTACCCATATAGTCGATCTTTTACGCCAGTTAATCGACCCGAACTAAGGTATCCCAAAAGTTAAAAGGGATAAAAACATTTTAAAAATTAATACGATAAATTTAAAAAAAGGGACCAAAAGATAAGATTTAAAAAATATTAACTTGATATTATGAATTAAGGGATATAAGTTAAAAAGTGTAATTTATTAATAGCTGCGATAAATTATAGTTTATAATGCGTTATATTAAAGTTCGTTAATTTCCTTAACTTATAAGGTTTATTATATATCCGTAATAACATATAATTAGTCCGGATTAAGAAAAATTAATATCCATAAATTACTTAATAAGCTTAGAATTAATAAAACGAACATAATAAATAAAAAATATATTAATAATATTATTCGTATTATTTGGCTATTTTTTTATACGATTAAATTATCTTAATATAAAAGGGACATGGTTTCGGATTTTAAGGTAACGTTTATATCCTATAAGAACGTAAATAAGTTGGCGAAATATACTTATAACGTCCTTTATTTTAACGAATTCGAAGATATACCGTTAAAACCCGTAAAAAGTTAAAACGTCCGCCTTAACCTTTAATATATCGTAACGCTTATCCCGCAAGAACGTAGGTAAGTTAGCGAAATATATTTATAATATCCCTTACTTTAACGAACTTAAAGATATACCGTTAAAAGCCGCGAAAAGTTATAACGTCCGTTTCGACCTTTAGTATGCCTTACCTATTAATAACCGCGACCTTACCTTAAAACCGAATACGTTTTTTGTTATCCGTTCCGATTAAAATCGGCCGGGTTTCGTTTTTTAATTTTTAACTTAATATCGTAATTATTATTATTATTAAATAAACGCCGTTTGTTTTTAACGCGTAACTTTATAACTTCGATAAAGATTATTATTTCGGTTTTATTTTCCGATATATTATTTATAACGTCGGGTTGCGTATTATCGCCTTTTGGTAATGCCGGCGATTCCGGTAACGATATAAAAACAAACGAATTATACGAATATAGGTACGGTAACGAAAGCGGTTTTGGTAAATCGGAAATATTAAGGAATTATAAGCTTTAGGCCGACGTTATAAATAAAAGCAATAAGGCGGGTTCCTAATTAGGACGATCTGATATATTGCAAATTACGCGTACGAATACGGGCGTTACGATAACCGGAATTATGATTTTAAATCGCGAAAGCGTATAAACCGTATACCGGATTAATATTTAAATTGCTGGGATTACCGTCGAATCCTTAACTACTAGTTTAAACCGAACGGCTATATAAGGTATGTTTTAATTAAAACCGGGCGCGGTTTACGACGGCCTTACAATTTTTTCCGACGTTTATTAAGCTTATAACGCGGCAAAAATCCGTATTTTATATGGATCGATCCGAAATATGGGAATATAGCGCCGTTATTTTAAATTAAGCAAATTCCGCCGTTTACGGAAAGTTTCCCATATGTTTTATAAAATAAAAAAAACGGCTTTTTTGTAAATTAAATATAACGCAAAAAAAAGGCGATCCCTTAAAACTTCTTAATATTAATATTTATCGAACCCGGAAACCGCTTTAACTAAACCGGTTATACTTAAAATTAAATAAAAGTTTTTAATTTCGTTTAATTTATTCGGAAACGTATTAAGTAAAAACCATTTAAATTTAATAAAAATAAACGTTTATTTTATTCCTTTACTGCCGAACGGAAATAACCGTATAGAAAATAATTCGTTCGTCCGTCGTTTATATTATAATTCGATTATTTTTTAAATAACCGTTTTTAACGAACCGGGTTTTAATTATTTCCATACGGATTTTTTCAAATTTAAAGGTTCGGGTATATAAATAAAATTAAGCGTATATAAATTATAATAAGGTCCAGCTGGAATAAGGTTATTACGGTTTTTTTTTAACATAATAATTTCGTTTTTTTTTTAAATATATTAAAATCGTTTTACGTACGTATTTGCCGTTAAATAATACATGCTAATAAAACCTTATTTTCGTCTTATTCCGTAAATTAAAATTACTTTATTTAAAAGATTTACGGATAATACGAATAATATCTTAATTAACCGAAAAATAAAATTAAAATTCGATAATTATTTCGTTTTAATCGGGATCGTTTACGATAAATTACGTATCATTTTTTTTTATCCGAATCCGTTGCGTCGATTTCTACTAAAACTTCCGTATTTTTATGGGGGGTACGATTTTTAACTTACAGGGCCTTTTTTTTTTTTTTTTTAACTAATTTTGTAATAAACGGTTCGGTTCCATATTTATTAAATACCTAATAAAATATAAATAATATAACTTATTTATAATTAATTATATTTAATCGCTTATAATTACGAACCGTTCGATTAAATTATTATTATAAATCCTTTATTAAAAAGCTTTTCGGTATTTTTTATTATATTATTTAATTAATATCCGGAATATCCATATTTAATTTAAAAACGATAATAAATATTACGATACGGATAAGATTATAACGTTATTTTAATTTATTATATACGCAAACTTAATTTTCGTAAGATATTTCGGAATTATAAAACTTAATAACTTTTTTTATAACGTTTAATAAATATTTCCGGTTTATTATAATCCTAATTAAGTAATTACGGATATTTATAATTTTCGCTTTATTATTAACATAAATAATAATTTTAATAATAATACGTAAGTTATTAAGTTAAATTAAAAAAACATTATTTAATAACTTAAAGATATTAATTAATAAAAAATTTAAGTACGTTTAATTTGAACGTTAATCTTTAAATATGGGAAAAATAATAATATTAATTTCGGAACGATTAATATTAAAACGTTAAACTTTTATTTTATAACTATATTTAATTAAATTTTTAATTTAATTAAAACCGCCATATTTCGCAATTTATTTCTTTATAACGTTATTAATAATTATTATATACGTAAATTAATATACGTAAGTAAAAAAAATAAAACGTAAGTTATTAATATTAATATATTTAAGCCGAAAGTTTTTTTATTCCGATAATAAATATACTTTATTAATAATAACTAAATTATATCGTCGTTCGAAAATAAAATTTAATATAGCAATTTAAAACTAATTGCTTAATAATTATTTAAGACCAAAAATAATATTATTATATTATCCGGTAATTATACGTTTAAATATTTTTAAATCAAACTTTTTTATTTCCGTAAATATTAAGATAAAAATAAAACATAATATTACTAATATAAAAGTTCGTTATTTTTCGGCCAACTTAATTAAAGGTACGACTTAAATAATAATTAAGTTAATTATTTAAAAAAAATTTAAATAATTAAAAACTTTTTAAAGCTTATTTTAATAACGAAAAGAATATTAAGCTTTCCGAATACCAGATTATATACTTTATTTATTTATTTTTTCCGTAAAATATAACTTTATCCGCTAAATATAATATTTAATATAAAGCGAATAAACCGATAACGTAAAATCTTTATATAATTATCGGCTATATATAAAATGTTAATATATGGATTAATTACGTTTATATCGGCAAAAAACCGGCAAAGTTATTAGATAAAAATAAATACGTCGTTTTAAAATGTTAAATTTTCGAAGGTCTAAAATATATACCCCAAACTTTTTAATATATTATTTACATTTGGCTAATTAAAACGAAAATATATTTCGGGATTTATTATAAATAATTTTAAGCTTTATATATCATTATTTTGGTTTATAAGGTTATATTATTATCGTATTAACTTAAAAGGGGTAAAAGGTTTTGGTATATATAAAATAAAATTTTTAGCTATTTTTTCGGGTGCGTATTATTAATCGCGTCCTGATTAAGATTAAATATATATAAGAAAATAAAGATTTTAATTTTATATTAACTTTTCGTAATTACAAAATAAGTAACGTTAAATTAAAGTTATCTTTAAAATATTCGAATTAAAAAATTTTGAAAATTTATATAGGGATATGCAAAATAAGGCCAAAAAATCATAACTTGATGTTAGGCCCTATTTTTGAAGTTTTGTTATTTCTGTGGAGCTTTTTCTTAAAGAGGTTTAGTCGATACATCTAACCCTTGCAGCTATTTCTTGATCAAAAGCGCTAGCCATGGCTGCGCCTGCGGCGCAGCCACAACCTCAAAAATCGGGCCTGACCTTGGTGAGGTAACGCAGCAAAAGCTTTAGTGGGCTTTTAAACGGCTACAGTAAGCCTAACTTCCGTTTTAAGCTTAGAACATTTAGAAACCGCCAATCCTGACGCTTTGTCGCCTTCAAGCAGATAACACGCATGTAACGGCCACGTATCTCCTATTCGGCTCCAGCTTCACCATAAATCTTAGGTGTACTTCCACCTCTATACTACCTATCTGACAAAGTCCTCATCCACCGATAGTTTATAATGATGCACCGGTCGTTTATCATGATGCACCGATCGTGTCCTGACCATAACATGGAACGTCGCGAAAGTAAATCTATGGCGCCCATTGGTTTAACCGCACTACGACACGGTTTCCTGCACATAGTAATTCTCGGCCCGAAGCAACTGTGAGCTATCCAATGGCATTATAGCTACCAATCTGATAGCCTTGTTATGTATGGACCCGAACCGAATTTCACGACCTTATACTTCAGCCAAATTACCGCTTTGACTCTTTTAATCAACGCAGAATGAAAACACGATTACCAAAATATGAAAAGGATGAAAGTAATCTAAAAGAAATTTACCTTCCGCCTTAAATATTTCACAATTCACCGCATTGGTCCCAGCGGCTTGGCTTGAGCCGCACATATGCAGGACTGGCCACCGCTCGTCATAACAGCTTTGTATATCGCCTTGATTTACTCCGTATATATATCTCTTTGCTGGTCAGCAATCTCTCCCACCGTGGTGCCATAGTTCCACGACGGTTGGCACTATGTCATCCCCTTTAGATTTAAGTGCGGGTCGAGGTGCGGGGTCGCTTGCATTGCAAAAAGATACCCAAGGCGAGCGGCCGGCTCAAGCCTCGGAGCAGAAGAACGCGAAACTTCGAGCATCGTGCGACACTTGCCAGAATCTCAAGATCAAATGTAGCCAGCACAGACCGTCATGCCATCGATGCTCCAAAAACAACCTCGATTGTATATACAGTCCTCTTCGGCGCATAGGACGACCCAAGAAGCCACCCGCCCTAGCGACGCCGGGTGGCTCCGCCACGTCCCACAGATCGAGCGCTAGTAACTCAGGGCAACTAAGAAACGGAGGCCTAGATAACGACGCTTGGCCTACACCTTTCAGTGTCGGTAATGGACCGGAGAACCAATCAAGTGCAGAATACTCGGGCACGGCAGCTGGAGGACTCGGAGACATGGAATCCGCAATGGCTATGAGCGTCGGCCAGCGAGATCTAGCCGACTTCTACGCCGATATACTCATGGACAATAGCCCACACACTGACGCTACCAACTTTATAGGCAACGACTTTCTCTCCGAGTCAGCCGGCCTACACGGTGACAACCTACCAGTACAAGGATCGACAGACCACCACCAGCAACGGCTGTTTTCATCACCATTGGCCTCGCTTATTGGTAATGACTTCCAAGCTGCCTGTGGAGCAGAGGCGGGCAACTGTGATGAGACTAGTAGAGGTACGCCACAAGCTGAGACGGAGAGTTGCTACATGGCCATCCTCGCCCGTCTCAGCAAACTGGAAAAGTCTCTGGAAACTTCCCCCAGGCCAGCCCCTCTCGACCTCGTCCTGCCCGCAGAGCAGGACACGCGGACATTGCAACAACAACTCTTCTCCTGCCAGGGACACGAGCACATATCTTATATCAAAACTGGACACTGCCTCGACGTGCACAGCTCTAGTTTGCTTGTTCTCAGTCTAATTGCCGGGCGCGTCGTTGGTCTTCTGGAGGACTTGTTCCGTCGCGCGGCCGTCACTGCCCACGGGTTGGATCGCTCTATGCGATCTTCAACGTGGTTTCTGGGCTCGTCGCCGGGAGCTTCTTTGAGCCAAGCCAGCGAGAGACACCTCGAAAGATCAGTGCGCAGCTCATTTGCCCGTAACATCAAGTGTCCGGTCCCCGAAGCCAATTGTGAATTAACCATTGGTAACTATGAGGTCGACAACGAGGTGCAAGGCCGCGTTATGAAGGAGATCCTTAAGCGGCGCATTCGCGCTCTCGAGAAGATGCTTGAAGAAATGAGAGTATATATCAGAGGTCAAGGTATTCATCAATACGGTCATGGCCAACGCCAAGCAGCCGATCAGAGCGGCGGAGTCTTTGGTGGGGGTGGCAGCGGCAGTGTAGCTCTAGCCCCAACCGCCCTCATGGTGAACGATCTACAACGAAGAGCAGAACTACTGCAGGGTAGAGTGGAGTTGGCAGAATAGAATGGTCATTTTTAGAACTATTAGCATTGGATGTAAATCTGAATTTATTCAAGATGCCTCAACAGCGCTATTAATCCTCCCCAGCAGGCGCAATATTCTACCAGTAGCTTCTTCTACTCTGACGCGTGCGTCCACAATCTGGTGCGCGGGGGAATGGTCTTCTCCCAGGTCTTTCTCGATGTCGTGCAGCACCTCGCCCAGCAACAGCAGCGAATGACGCATGGCTCCCCGTCCAACGATAACGGACTCGTCGTCATCCAACGCGTAAGTGCCTAGGTGTACTGGTGACCGTACGATGTTTGGTGCAACGATGTTGCTTGCACGGCTGCCAGGGGCGGAGGTGGTTGATGCCAAGCTTCCCGTCGTGGGGTTGCTGCTCTCCGCCATCCTATGGTTGGTAAAGTTCCGTTCGCTACCCCCACGGAGAGGTCGCAAAAGACTGGCTGCTTCTCCTGCCATCTCGTACAGGTATACGACGCCATCGGTCGCTTCTGCCATGGCTCGCAACGTGCTTACATCGAGATGGAGGCTAGCCCTAGGACAGCCGTTCACGCGCTCCCAGTTGCGGACGAGCAGGCGTCCTGCGCAAAGGACGTCACCGAGGGACAGAACCTGTCTGCTGGCGCCAGTATCGGGTGTGGGTTCGTCATTTATGGCGGCTTCGGCTAACATGGGCAGGGAAGGAAGGAGGGTGGGCTTGGATGGTGCGATGCTTTGCTGGACGGCGTTTACGATGCGCAACGTCTTGGACGCGCAGTCGCACGACATCGATAGGCGTGGACGTTGCATGACGGAATAAGGCGATTACTCTGTATTAGCTTTGATGGTTTTTAATGCTGTTTCCTGGCTTCTGTAGACTTGTGCCTTTCCCGGTCTTATAAACTGATACAGGCCAACAATTCTTGGCCTGAACGGACGGTGGGGACATGACTAGCGATGGCACCGAACCAGATCACGTGACTTACTGACCATAGGGATCGCTGTCGAGTCCAGCATGACAGGGTGCCCTACTGTCAGATATAGGGGACATCAGTTGTGTTGTTGTATTAGGCTAGTTACGTGTGCTGTCGTACGCGTACAACTGTATGTAGCTTAGCCACGGAACATATATATGCCAATTAGAAGGTGACCTTTCCGTATATGGGCTGCGTGACGCACCCCCTAGCTAGCTGACATATAGCTATGCCCATTATCCCCCTACAGCCCAAATAGCCACATACCTACAATACAACTTAATTACCAGATCATCGTTGGCTATCTGCGATTATCGGAGGTGACTAGTTTTACTTTATTAACTGGATTTCTACCATACTCCTGCTTAGGGTAAGGGAATGGGTACCTGTGGGCAGGGTTAATAAAATAGTTTTAGTTTTATAGTTTTAGTTAGTTAGTTATAGTCAAGGTATTAACAGAGCTAACTAAATTAACTAAAGTTTTTTAATTAAGCCATGGGTTTAAAATCTTAATTAAAGAAAGATTTAAAAATAATTGTAAATGAATAATAAGAGTAAGTATTTTATACTTTGAAATTTACATGAAATAGTTAACAGACATATTAATATCTTTAAAATACATTATTAGATAAAATGAACGTAAATTAAATAAGATGTATTATATAACAAAGATAAAACGTAAAGCATCCTTTGTATAAAATTATATATCAACTTATTTACCTAAATTTTATCTTCTTTAATATAAGTATAAAATTACGATAAATTTCCGCGAATTGATACAAGGTAACAGATATTTTATAAATAGGATAAATGAATACAAAACAAAATAAATTAAGAAATATGAAACGCGATAAAATAAAATAAAATGGTTTAATAATTAAATATTAATTAAAAATAAAATAAAGTTATTTAAATATATACAACTCGAGACAAAGAAAGAATATAGTGAAAAGAAATAATATAAAGACAGACTAGGAACGTAATATTAATATTAAATAATATAAATTAAATTGCACTTGTATAAATAAATATAAGTTGATAAAAATATACATATATGAGAATTAATTCCCTTTAAAGGAGACATAACCGTATAGATAAAATCTAATAAAATGATGAATTGTTACCTTAATTCCTAGGCTTTACTAACCCCATCCATTTCGTAGCTTTTATTGAATTCGGACGGGATGATTTGGTCCTGATCAGTGTATAATTGACGAGAGTGCCACGATTGAGCCCGCGGTTTAAGAGATAATCAAGGTAATGTAAATTGTGTTGTGTGGTGTTGAATTTATGTGTAAAGCGATAATAAGTGTCCGGGTTTTCTGGGGTTGCGTCTAGCAAAAAAATGAACTTTTAAAGATATATGACTGGTAATGATTAATTGATCGGCAAAGCAATATACCTGGCTTTTGCACCCTGCACCATTTTAACCTTCCTTTTTCAAGATAAAATCGTTTTCGATTTATTTTAAGAAAGAAATGTGAACGTAACTAACTTTTAACGTTATACGTGAAAAACATATATATAGAATATATTAATTAATTTAGTCAACGTTTACGCTGTCTCTTCTTTACTTTTCTTAATTTAGAATTTCGTCTTCTACGTTTCGCCTGTTTATTCCCTTATTTGGCCCTTTTTTAATCCTTTTAATCTTTGTCCTGCTTTGCTTCCTTATCGATCGAGTTTTTGTATTTAGGCTAACTAGGTTAGCCTTACGGAAAATATGGTTTAGGCCGCTTTTTTATAATTTAACATGTATCCCTTAATTATCTGTACGATATATTATACCAACCTTTTGTTATTACGCGAGATTTTTAATCACCAAGGTGTAGTCGTAATCTATATTTCGGCTTAAATAATAATTTCTTAAAAACCGGACGGGATTAGGTAGTTTACAGAATAAGGGGAGGAGGCATAAATGCTTTAAAGGCTGGTTGTGGTTGATCAGTAGGTATATGAGGTTAGGAGGTAGGAGACTTAATAGTAGATGTCTTGGTTGGCGGGGTATTGGTTCCTTTGGTTGGTTGCTTTGTCGGTTGTGGTCGTTTACCTTCCATAGAACGAGGTGACAGATCGAACTCTCGATTATCGGCCTTCTCTGGATCGTCGACTTCCTCTTCTGATAATGGAGACCTGGATCTTTCAGGCTATATGTCACAGTACCAAGTGGCACCTAGTAGGTATATAGGGCAGAACAAGGCGGTCAGTGCTCGAGCTGACAACGTTCCACTTTTAGTGGTGTCGCGGCTACGCTCTTGTTCTCGTACCGTAACACTATAGTCCCATACGTCTCTCAATGTTATCATCATCAGGAATTAACAGCAACTTGTGTATAAAACTGATCAGGTGTAACGGGGTTAGTGCACTGATTTTCTAATTAGAAAAAAGTGTGCGCCGAGAAAATGCCGGAAATTTCCGGCTGATGTTATATAGGAAAATGTCGTCGTCGTTGCGTGCTTTAATTGATTGTTTACGCCTATATTTCTTTTCTTCTTATTCCTACATTAATATTTCCTTTCCGATTACATCTTCTAAATAACATAATGTTTTAATACATATTTATCCATTCCCAAAGTACTTTAACTAATATTATTATTATAAGTTCCCGTTAAACATTAAATTCTCGTAATACCTCAAGTCTTTGTAGGAATATAAATCCTAGCGAATTAATTATTTTAATAAAGGAATCGTCTATTAAAAAGTTACCCGGTTTAGGTAATAGGTAATATAATAATGTTTAACCTACTTTTTTCCTTATTAATCGGAGCTTCCGTAATTTCGATAAGATTTTCATTATTCGTTCTGTAAATTTGATAATTTCGAATTCGTTATTATTCTCTAAACTTTTAACTAAACGTATTAATAAGTAAGGCTTTGGTTATTAATCAGGTTATTAAACCTTTAGATAGCCTTAATAATATGCGTAAGACTTAAAATTTTATATACCGTTAAGAGCCTATTTATAATTTAGCTTCTGCCATTTAGTAGAGGTATCGTAGTACTGCGGCCTTTTAGGATTATTTATTTTTTAAAACTCCTATTATGGATCATTTACTGCTAAAGATATTATGCTTATTACCATCGAATATCATACTATTATTCGAATTATAAATTCCGGGGCCGGATTTATTTAGGAGTATTATTAATCAACTATTAGTTAGTTACAGGTTAATATCCTTAGCTCCTTATATACCTGCTAGTTTTCGCCCCTATATCAGAATTTTATCCGTAACTTTATTAATTCTAGCAGGGCCTCGGATTATTAATCGTCTACAGGGCTTATTTTTTAGTTTAGGTCCATTTTAACTTCTTGAAATCGAACTTGGTAATAAGGACGTAATAGTTAAGTTTTGGCATAATTATAACTATATTAAGCCTATAAAAATAAAATACCTTAAGATATGTATTCTCTTTATTTAGTACCTCTTTTAAAAAAGGCATACTAATTGAATATGAATACTTAAAGTTATGTTAATTAGCATTATTAATAACCTCGCCAAAACCTGATACCATAAATAACGCACTATCGGGAAGAACCTTTAAGTTATAACGGATATTTAGTTTAATATTATTACTATTTTGGTTAATTCAGGAAAAAGACCTTTATTATATCCTGTATATATCGACATTATTCGAGGTAAACTTATAAGTTCGTTTATAAACTTGTTATTTAAAGACTTTCAGTATGTTGCTAGTTTATTTATTTAAATATTTAAAATATTTAAATTAATTTTATATAAATTGTACTAACGATAATATAAAGGTTTTAAATAGTGTAATTAATCTGGTATATTTTCATTTTTTAAATATTAATTAATTAAATTTTATGAAAGGTTTTACGATAACTATGTTAGGTTTGTGGAAGGTTATAGGTATATATCTCGAAATAGTCGTTTTAATTATTTAAAGGTCAACCATTGGCGGTCTTCTTATATTAAAAAAGACATCCGTTTAAAAATTTTGTCCAGTTATTAAGGTATTCATTTGATAAGGGCCGCTTTTGTTTAATGGTTAAAGGATATATTTTTATTTTTTAATAGTTAATAAAGACTCGGTTCTTTAGATTTAAAGGTATTAATTAATTATAAAGAAACATGGATATGATATAATATAATCGTATAAAAGGTGGTAAAATATTAGAAGAAACCTTTTATTTTTATATTTTGTTTAAATGAACTGCGTTAATGTTTTCCGTTAATTTAATCGTTTCGCTGCCGGCATTTTATTATCGTTTATAATTACCTAACCTTCTAATCGACCTTTAACTATTTGTACTTTAATATTAGTACTTATAAGGTTTAAGATTTTAAGTTATTAATTTTTAGGAAATTCGAGTTTCGTAATATATAAAGTATTTAACATATTATCCTTTAATTAATCTGATAATAATTTCGTCTAATCGTTTTTATACAAGTTAATTAACTTTTAATATTGTTTTATCTGTTATATATTACTTTAATTTATTCATAAGTAAAACCTTTTATAACTTTATTTGATTAACTTCATTTAAATAATACATATTTTCATTATTAATTTTATTTATTACTTACGAGTTAAATCAACTGTACTTTAATTTAATATCTTTAATTATATTAATATATTTTAGTATATCGTATAAAAGTATTCGGTTATTCATTTATAGGGCTTTATTTTTTTCTTATTTTTATCTTTTTCATTTGTAAATCTGAAAGTATTATGTTTTTAATCGTTAATTCCTTTAATGACTTTAATTATATTTTAGGCCTTTCTTTTGTGTAGTCGAATTCTTTATATAATTAAATCTTTCCTTGAAATATTAGGATATTAATTTATAATACCCGAAGTCGGTAACATTATCCTAATTAATAACATTGTTTCTTAATCGTATAGCAATTCGTAAGTATTGGGACTATAGCTTTTAACGGTTGCATTATCGGCGACGATCATTTTCAGGAGAAACTTAACCTATTTTCTGTTAGTATTATTCGTTGCTTTTATTAAAATTTTAACGATCGGGATATATATTTTTTCGATTCAACTTTATCACTAGGTAGCATACGTAAATTTGACCTTCCTTTAAATTTTAAAAGTATTATAACGTTTAGTAACTCTCTTTTTAATTTTTAAAATATTTGGTTGTTTTAATCTTAATCAGAATATTACATTAGTAAAAAATGTGTTCGTTTAAAAAGTTTTTAATCGCAGCCGATGTAATTAAACGTAAAGCCTTAATTTTCAAGTCACCGAATAATTCGTATTTAGCTTTAATTATAACTTCATAATTATTATTATTGGGCATAAATTATATATCGATTATCTGGATAATAATTATGTTAATAGGTTAAGAAAAGCGGTAGCTTTTTTGGAAATATTATTTAACGGCTTTTTAGTATTTTAGATCTGTAAATACCGTTTCTCGAATTTGTCCATATATTTTATACCAGCAATAAAAAGTTGTTACGCGCCGATAAATCGAATTTCGCCCTTTATGGCAGTAATCCTTATAACATTACATAAATATTACTTATTACTTTTATTAGTTATTACTTACCTTATAGATATCGTATCGACCATTTGCCTGCCGCCAAAAAGTCACGTGTTAATCAAGATAATTTCAACCTTGGCCTTAAAAACCATTCCTGTCTTTCGGAACGTTTTATAATTAATTAAGATAATTTAATATCGTTAAAAGCTTTACGTACTTTGGTAACTTTTTAAACTCATTTCTAATAAAAGATTCTTACTTTTAATCAGTCGTAATATGTATCGTAATTATGTTAATCAAAATAAGATTAAGTGGAATAATCTTTAATAAAATATTAATAAACTTATTAAATTTTCCTTCCTATTAATCACCTAACCCGTTACAAGTTTTAAATAACTTTTTCGATAATCCGTCGGCGGCTGTATCTTTTTTGCCAGGAATATGCTTAATTTCGGAACCCCATATCTTTGTCCATATAATTTAACGTGTAAAAATGCCGTAGGTAAGGAATTTAATAACGTATTAATTTAAGTTATTAATATCTTAACGTCGGTTTTTAACATAAATCCAACTTTGTAAATATAGTTTCGGAGCTTGCTTAAAATTTTAAAAACGGTTTAATATTCTAACTTATTATCCTCATAATATAACTTAACGCCTTTTCAAGTACTATTTTTAAAACGTATAAAATGCTTAATTTTATTAATTACTTCTTCGAAAATACCTTTAAGACTTCCTTTATTCGCATTCATCCTTATAATCGTTTTACAGGCTGTAAGGCTATAATCTAAAATAATTAAGGTTGCGATTATTATAATCATTTTTTGAACGTTTTTTATAACTTTATCTTAATTAAAACCCTAGATGAAAAGTTAAGTTTTCCGGACTAGCTTTATAAAATGTTAGACCTTTATGTTAAAATATGTAATAAAAATCAGATAATAAACCATAATATCTAAAAAAGCTTTAACTTTCGAAGCCTTTTTATATAACTAAATCTTTAAAATCCTTTTTACTTTAGTTATGTTTAGGCGGTAACCATTTGTTTTATAAAAAATGCGATTGTAACGATTATTTTCTAATACTATTAAAACCTTTTTATATTAATTCAAATACCAGCAAGCTTAAAATTAAATAAAGTTATGTTAATATTAACGATATGCTTATAATCAACTGGCTAAATTCTTTCGTTATCGTATTTTATTTTCGAGCTTTAAACTTTAATGTCGTCGACAAAGAGGCGAATTATATTAGGCATTAAGTCGTTTGAAACTTCCCCGATTATACGACAAAAATAAGCCATAAAATTAGTAAATCCTATAGGTATATTGGTATACCTAAGTAATCTTAAAGGTATTGCGAAAGTGGTTAAATTCTTATTAACCGGGGTTAATATAACCTAATCGTAACTTAAAAGGAAGTATACCAAAATAATCAAGGAATATATAATACAATCTGCGGGAAATGTATTGCAGTTTTTTAGTATAAAACTGTTTCGTAAAATAATAACGCTTAAATCTATTACAAAATTAATTAATTACAATTTACTATCTTCTTTTTACATAAAGGATTAAACGTTTCTATACGTGGTATAAAACTATTCGAATATTTCTTTTTATATTCATATTCGTAATATTTCGATGAGTTTACTTTTAAACCTAACCGACAAATTATACCCTCAATTTGCTACGCCTTATAGGCGATTATTTGGATCCTATAATTTGGTACGATACTAAATTTAATTTTGTCATATTTTTGCCAACCCTAAGTGAAGGTAGACTTTTTACGGAATAATATCTTTTTAGAAAACGCTTTTTCTATACGGATAAACTTATCGCTTAATGAAATAAAAACAACGTGGGTTTTCTTTTCATAAATCGGATTTTTCGCGGCCTGGTAAAAAATATGGGGAAAAAAGTAAATCAGGGAATACCAAGTTCGTCTGGCTTTTTTTCACTTTAATTAATAGTTCGTCAAATTTCTTTAAGTCTTTTTAAGTTTTTAATATAGGTTTGTGGGAGGTATTAATTTATCGGGTGGTATATTATCGATAGGAATTACCTTTTGCCATATCGGCATATATATCGTAGTAATTTAAACGGTACGACTTTTGTTAATTTCTTTTCGTATCTTTTCGCATAAAATTCCGTACAGGACGTATATAAGTTCTTTATCGTTAAATTATCCTAATAATAGATTTCCAGGTTTCAGTTTATATCGATTAACCTTTTAAATAGTTGTCGGGTTTTAATGAATATATGTATTATTAATCAAGAAAATATACGGGCCCGTAACGCATTTATTTGTCTTTTCGCTTCTAAGCTTGCTTTCGTTAATAAAGCGGCTTAGAGTTGTCCCAGTTCCTTTTTGTCTAGCTTTCTTTCACTGCGGATATAATGAATAACCCTTTTAGCTGGGACTAACGCGATAATAATTTTTATCGGATTAAATTTTAAAATTCCTTTTATTAATTGCGGATTTATATGACATCTTTTTTTTGGATTTAGCTATAAAATACAATCTAAGTCTTAGCGGCTATATAACGAAATAATCGTTAACGATAAATATAACAATACTAATTGCTCGTCTAACTAACTAAATATGTATTGCAATAATACTTTCGAACACAGTACTTTTGTGCCAATGAAAACTTATAAATAATACTTATATTTATTGAATTATTAATTTATGTTGCTTAACGTATAAATCGATAATGACGTTCGATTTAGCTTTTATATCAATACTTCTATTAATTAAGTTTTTGCCATTTTTAGGGCTTATGTTAACTGTAAATCTAAATAACGGGATCATATATTTAAACGAGTTATATAATTGTACCGATACAACCTTTATCTTTTATTAAGTTCGTAGCTTATACTTGATCTTCATAATTAAAATGTTAAGGGCTTTTTAGTTTTTGGAGATCCGGATCAGCTTATTTTAAATTCAGTTATTTTAATCGTTTCTTTATTTTTACGATTAAATACGTCCAAAATCTTGATATTCATAGAATTCTTAAAAGGTTTGACAAAGTTTAGATCAATTTTGAATAATTCTGATGAAATGATTTCGAATTTCTTTAAAAGTTTTTACGGAATCTTTTTAAACTTGACGACATATTTATCGATTAAGTTTGCATAATTAAGAATGTTATCGGTTTGGACAATACCGCTTATCTTGGTAATAATAAATATTTAGGTTATATTATTCGTTTAAATTACGTTTTTTATTAAGATCATTAGCTCGATATTATGAAATAAGGGTCCGTCGTATATCAAGTTATCATTATCGGTTGTATTCCTTTTCGTACCGATATTAAACTCCCTTTCTTTTTTTAATGCGTTTAAAAATTATAACGCTAGTAAATATAGCAGGTTGATCAAAGTCGTCGACCTCCAAAATATAGATTACCTCCAAATATCGGGTACCTTTACTTTCGATAAGGTTATTCCAGAACCGGTTCCGTAAAGGTACCTTTTTATAAAACGACTTTTTATCTTGTCCAACAAAATAAATTATATTAATCTTAGTTATACGGTTTTAATTAATAGCAAAATCCTGTCGGAACGGCTTTAAAATATATGTAAACCTTGGAAAATTAATAGGAATAATCGAGGTATTTTCCGAGTTAGTTTTGTGCGACTCCCTGCCTTCATAAATGTCCTCTCGCCGATTAAAGTACCGCATTTTTAGCTTAAAGCGATTAAGAAAACCCGCTCAGTTATGAATTTATTCTGAACTTTTTTTAAATCGGAATTTGTTAATTAATAGCTTACCTTTTAAGGACATAGGGAAACTGTATTATACCTAACGTAATTTAATCGTTAAATATTCTTAAATAAATCGGATATCCATTATTGCTAAGTAGAATTAATCCTATACTTTGTATATTCCTAAATAGACGGTATTTATTTATATTATGTCTCCGTTTTAAATAAAACTAAGAAGTACTATAATTACAGCCGTTATTTCGTTTTTTTAACTGAAGTAATTACCTTAATAACTTACATAATTCTGGTAACCACTTTGGTTATGGTAAAAACCTAATGCATTAAAACTATCTAGTTAAAAGCGTATTATATTAATCAAAAAGTTGATACTATAAATACGAACGTAGGGTACGTTTTATCCTGGTAAAACGTAATAATCAATTTTCAGCAGCTTTTTAATTAGTCATTTTCTCCTTAAACGCTTTTAGGTTTTAAATCTGTCGAACAGGGGCAATTTTCATATTTTATAATGCATTCGTAATTTCGTATACCTAATTAGTTTTATTCGTTAATATTTATCGCGGTTAAAAGTTTTTTTATTATTATTACTTCGGTTATTAAGTTAAATAAAACCGGTCGTCATTTGTATAATCGATATTAAAGCGGATATTTCCTTACTATTAAGTACACGCTTTATATTTAAGTAATTTAACATTGATAAAACCTTAATCTTTAATTAATATCGATATCTTATCGTAACCTATTAAATATAAATTTTTGAACTTCATGAAAAAACTAGCTCAAACCTTTTCGAGATAACCGACAGAAAATTGTTTTAATAGGCCTTCCGTATATTCGTCTTTATTAATTATCTTTTTTTTTAGCTTGGACTTTTCCAGGATATTTTTTACCTTAGTAACATGTTTAAGTAGTACTTATAAACTTGATTAAGTTTATTACGTTAAGCTCTTTTCGTTAAACTTTTTAATCGGCTTTTCCTAATCCGGATTTATTTTAGATTTTATAACTTAAAGATTTTCAAAATAACCTTCATAACATCGTCCTATTTAGTAACTCCTTTAATAGCAACCTTAATTCGATCCTTTGTAGTAATACTATCCGTTTAAAAAGGCAATTTAATAAATATTTTAAATTCCGTTATTTTATATTTTTTCAATAATTTGATAACTTTTTAAATTAATCAGTAATTCCAGTTTCAAAAAAGCGAAAGTCCGAAAAGGCAGATAAATCTGGGAAAACTATTAAACACGAAAGCCGGTTTATATAATATATTAAAAAGCCGTATCTTTATTAATTAATTTACGTAATAGGTGTAACGTTTAATTTTGCTACCGTAAGTCCTATAGATAATTCTAAGAATTCGTAGAACTATGTAACCTTTCGTCCTTGCGGGGTTTTAATTGTGATTTTAAAAGTTACTTAAAAATTCGAATGCCGTAGAGGTTTTAAGGATTTAATCGGCCTGCTTAGGGGCTTCTTTGTTTGTTTTAATTTCGTAAGCGTTTTCTATCCATCGGTATTAAATAATAATATTTAAAGCCGGATTTTAGTTTTTTTTTAAAAAATAAGGAACTTCGGTAGAGGTAAAAGGTCTTATTATTGCTTAACTAAGGTAATAATCTCAAAAAGCTTTAACGGGCTTTAAATAAATTTGCCGAAGGTTATCTTAAATATTTTATATTTATTAATTTTAAGAGTATCCGGGTTTTAGGCGCCGGATTAACAGAAATGTATTTAGCTAGAAGGTCAATAATTATCCGTAGTGCTTATTTTAAATACATATTTTCTTTCACGATAAAAAAATAGGTAACTTTTTCCTTTTACTCTTTATCTTAACCGTTGTATCCTGATTAACAGATCGTGTTTAGCTTATATTAAATTGGGCCTTTTCCAGTTTACTTATTAATATCTTTATTGCTCACCTAAATACTTTAATACTAACGTCACAGACAAGCACTCCGGACGGACAAGCAGTCCGGATGGTTTTTGGTAACTTGCGACAACAAATCCAAATAACACAACCATTACATAATTAATTAATTCAAACTAATCGAATTCGTTTTCCCTAAACGTATTTATAGCTTCTTTACAAGCACACGCATTATGCCCGGGCTTGCCGTAACTGCCATACTTTCGTTCCTTCATTTCAACCCTTTTGCGACAACTACCTTCAGCCGCTATTAGCTATATTCTTTCACCACCACCTTCGTTTTCGGCCAAAAAAGCTTGTCCTTTTTATATAATAAATATTCCTCCTGTTTGAAAACGTTTATTTTTAGTTCTCCGACATTTACTTAAGATATAATTCGTTTTACGCAATTAGGCGGGTTTTTCTCGAAAAAAAGCAACGTCGTGCAAAAGTAATAAATTACTTTTTGTTAGAAAATTAACCGATTTAACTATTCTTATTAGCGAGCTACCTTTGCAACTTTTAATTTTTCTTTATAAATAATGTCTTTACCTTATTATTTCCCGGATATCTTTAGAGGTTTTCGCGGAAATGGAAAAAGTAGAACCGGCGGAAGGAAGCGGCAAGACGGTCGGTATAAGTATAACAGGAATTTCCAATTCGAAAAAAAAACGTTATTAGGATCAAATGAAACAAATTCAGCTTTTACGAATCCAGATTTAATGTTATTGGACGTTATGGCAGCTTTAAACGTATCGTAAAAACCGGCAAGGAAATCTTCTTTCGCGATATAGATATAATAACGTTACATTAAACATTCGATATAGAGCGAATAAACGCGCTTTAAAACGGAAAAATAAGAAACGTTAAAAGGTTAAAGCCGATAAAAAAATGCGCGAGTATATAAAGCGTAATAATATCGTTATTCGCGCAGTATATTTCGAATTCTATCAAATAATAACTTTTGTAACCATCTAGGATAAAAAAACGTTTAATTCCTTCGTACGTATTCGTATATATTTATTAAAATGTTAAATTCCCTTTAAACCTAGTTCTTTTATTATTTATTTATTGTAATTAGTATTAACCTTTCAATCGGTTGATAATAAGCGTTTTCTATATTAAAATTAAGGTAAGGCTTTTCCGCTAATACGATAAATAATAACAAAGCTTAACCTTACAATTTAATAACTTGGATAATTATAATTTATTCCCGATTGCCTTATTAAGTTTATTTAAGTTTTTTACGTTCTTTAGCATTTATAATTACTATACCGGATATTATCAAAAACCTTATTAAGAAATCCATTTCGTTAAAGTTGTAAATATCCTTTTTTATAAGACCGTATTTTACGATTATAGCCCGAACAAGTCCGAATTATTTGCGGAATATTTCTGGATTTTCGTATAATACCATTTAATAATCGGGTTTTCGATTTAAACCCGTTCTAAGTTTTTTTTGCCGTTTAACAAAGTTCGATGCCTATTTAACCTTAACGCATCTTATAACGCGTCAAGTAAGTAATATATTAGCCATATCTTTAACGTATTAAAGCCGAAAAGGAAACGTTCGCCCATTTAGATTAAGGAATCGGTCGATAATCGAAAATATTTCGATCGGCCTTAATTTTCGCGATTTGGCTATATAGTCGCTATGGAAAAATGTACCGGTATATGGTTTATATAAGGTAAATTGGGCGATTTCATAAATAAAACTAAGTTTCGAATAACTAAGTTTCGGGTCTCGTTTTTTAGCCTGAATAGCAAGGTTTATTCTCGCCTCTTTTGTAAGCCGTTCCATATTGTTGTTGTTAAAAAATGGGTAATTGAAGTTGGGTGGTTAAAATGTGTCAAAAATCATCTGGAGTGCTTGTCCGTCCGGAGTGGTTGTCTGTGACGTTAAGGTTAACTAAAAGTGGCAGGTTTTAAATGAAACTCTTTAATAATAACTAAATAAAATGTTATCCGATTAATGTTAGCAAAGTTTAAAATGTGTTATTTATAATTTTATTACTAACTTTCGTATTATGTTTAAGGATATTAATCCCTTTGCGAAATTTCTTTTTTCATTTGTAATATTACTAGGTTCATAGCCCTAATTCTTTTCTTACTTAAATTCGGAACTTCTTTCATATCGTTAATCCTATCGTCGGTCTCATTATCTAATGCGTTAAAATTCGAATAGTTACGGCGCCAGCGACTTAGTTATGGCTTTAATAGCCTTAATTTAAATTGTTTCTTAATTATAGTTTTATTAAGTTAGCATTGATATAACATACTTTATTTTTTGAATTGTGTAATTGTTTTAAAATTTAGGTAATTAATTTATGTTTCAAAACCGAATACTGTTTGTGTTTATGCTCCTTTATCGTTTTTCTAATAAAACCGTATTTTAAAATAACATATCGTAATTTCAGCTTAATAACTTCTCTATTAATCCTAATAAAGGTCGCGGCGTTATTATAAAACCTTACCCTTTTTTTAATTGTTAAATTTGCGCATCGTTATTAAGTTGTTCTGTTAGTAGTCGTAATTGTAATTCTAATCGAAGTCGCGTTTTAATTAAGACCTTATCCCTTTCCTTTAATAATCGGATATCGGATATTATTTCGGCAGCTAATTAAAGCCAATTTCTTCATATTGGCAGCCAAATAAATTAAAACGTGGTAATTTGGTTCTGATTAATGCATAATTAACGAAAATGCTAGTGTCAGCTAGCTGGGGGGTGCGTAGCGCACCCCATATACGGAAAGGTCACCTACTGATCGGCCCATACATGTTCCGTGGCTAAGCTACTTAACGCTGTACGCGTGCAACAGTATACGTATTTAGCATAATATAACAATATAACTGATGTTCCTTATATCTGATAATTAAGAGTTTTATTCGCTTAATTCGCGTAAATATTAATTGATTAGCTACTGCTAAGACGATATAGGCTGTATATTAGTAAAAATTATTAATATACTTTAATAGCAATAATGGCAACCGTACAGTCGGTATCCTAAATTATTTACCAGGGACCTAAGGATTAGGACCGCTTTAAAGGCGAATTTTAATTTAAAGCGTACGCGCTTAATATTTGGGATTTTATCGATTTTGATTAATTACGTTCGTAATTTATTAAACTTATAGAATCCGATATAACCTTATATCCGGAAAAACGAGTTCGTCCTTAAATGCAAAATAATACCCCAACTTTTGACAGTATATTCGAAGACGTCGACCTTACAGGTTATCTTACGAACGTCCTTAAGATAACGACCGAAGGTAAATAAGTTTATAATTAGGAATTTATAGTATATATTTACAAAGATCGGAAGTACGATACTTTCCGTAAGGGTATTAACAACCTTACGAAATAGATCCTGAAGTTTGTATCTTCAACGATTAAGGGAATAAGTTTTTTTCCAGGGAAGAACCTGCGAAAGTGGTACGCCAAATTGGCTAAATCCGGCAAGGTATACGATAGCAGGCTACTAATTAACACCTAACGAAAGTACCGCGAGAGGTTAAAGTAAGCCTCGAAGTCTGGCAAAAAGCTAAACGAATGGATCGTAAGATGGCAAAAGATTATGGCCTAAAGGCAGTAACATGGTATCCCAGAAACGAATATAACGATTATATGGGTTAACGACCTATATACAGCTTTGGCTTCCATTATGGAAACCTGGATAATAACCTTCCAAATAATAAAGAAAGCAAAGATTAATAATGGTACGATTAATTATTAAAAGGTAATAGCTAACCTTTTAAATTATTAGGCTATAACCCATTAATTATTTATATCGAAAAACGTTAAGGTAACGTTTTTTACGTTTTACGGGATTTTTGCGGATTCCATTAATTAGGATAACCCCGATTAAAAAGAAACCAAACTTATTAACCTTTAGCTATAAAGAAGGATTCCGGTATAAGCGTTAAAATAAAGTAATCGTAAAGGTTTTTATACGAACCGAAGCGCTAATAAATAAAAACGTTAAAAGTTAGATATATAAGGTATACGGTACAAAACGTGCTTAAGTAGTTATTATAAGCTAACTTAATACTTTTATATCTTCCTTAATAAAGCTTTAAAAAGTTTCCGACTTAACGAAGGTTTAAAATTATTCGTTCGAGATTAAGTAATTGCCGATTAGTTCTTAAAGGAAAAGATTAACCGCTTATCGAAAACGATGGAAAAATTAATTACAAAAATAAATTAATTCTTAAAAAAAGTAAAACGAATCCTAGCGTACTTCCTGATTATTAATTAACGCAACGTTATAAACGTTTTGTCTTACCTTTTAAGGAATTTATTTATTTTGGATTTAGGGTTTACGATATATATCTTTAACCTTATTAATAGGTTCCTAAATTTTAAACCAACCGTATAAGATAACGGAATATATGCAGGTAACAGCTTCGTCCCGATTAAAGGATACGAAAAAGTTAATATATTATTTTAAAACCCTAGCGGTACGAAAGCGTTACGGCTTTATGATATAGCCCATTGCGAAGAATTCGCATGCAACCTAATGTCATTCCGATAGCTCCGGAAGAAAGGTTATTAATAAAATAACCGAAGGATTAATAACTATATTCGAGATAAGTATGATTAAGTTATGGTTACGTTAACAGATAAGTTTGATTAATTCGTTATTAAAGATATTAACGCAGCTACCTTTTATATAGCCTTTATAACTTATAAATAAAATGTTAACTTATGGACGAAAAGATTATTACGTACAGGTAACGGTATTATGTGGTACTTACGCCTAAGCCATCCAAGCCCCGAAGTAATTACCTAATTATAATCCTATATTAAAGGAATCCGATTAAAAGGTTTTATAATAATCGAATATTAAGTATATGGCAAAACGAAGGCGAAAAGATAAATACGTCGCGAGCTTCGAAAGGAAGCATTCCGATTAGGCCAGAAAATCGCCGTCGACTTTATTAACTTCGAAAAGGACCTTAAAGGATATAAATACGTTATATTCGTTACCGATAGATATTTAGGCTTTATCTGGGATATTTACCTAAAAAACCGAAAGCAAGATATATTAATTATAACGTTTCGATACTTTTTAAGAATTCTGAAAAACCAAAACAAAATTTTCCCATAGGTAATCAAATACGATAACGAAATTTTAAAAAATTACCAATTTCGAGATATATTTTAGTTACCTTTTTTTAATATCAGACTTAAGCCCTTAATACCATATACCTAGGCCCAAAACGGGGGTGCAAAGCGCTTAAAAGGTATAATCAAGGAGAAAACGACTACGATACGAAATGGCGTTAAGTTACCAACGTTCCTGATCGTATACATCTTTAAAGCGGCAATATATTTATATAACCGTACCCTTAAATACTTTTTTTTTGGCAAATTCCATATAAGGTTTACTATATTTACTTAACGTACAAAAACGGCGTTGCAATGCTTAATCGGAAGCCTTAAAAAGCTTATTTGCGTACTTATGGCTATATAGCTTACGTTATAACGATTACCGCCATAAAAAAAGAATAAAGGCTTTAAAAGCTAAATTTTAAAGCATGGATTGGCTTTTTTGTCGGTTACCGATTAACAAATATTTACGAGGTTTAGAACTTATTAACGAACAAAATTATCGTTATTCAAAACGTATAATTTAACGAAAAGATTATTTTTTTTAATAATATCAAAAACTTTAAAAACGACCTTTTTTACGTTACGGAAAATAAACTGCAGATTTTGTTCCGACAGGTAAAAATATTTAATCAGGTTAATAGCCATTTAATATATATCCAAGAAAAGGATAAAAACTTAAGCAGGATTTAATTACCGGCTGGATCGGAAGGATGGTTCCAAGGTGGCATAGGCGAAAAAGACGTACGGGATAAGGGAAAATAAGCTTATTCGTATAAAATTAATTATCCTTATACGACCGCTTTATTCGAATTATTTCCAACCTTTGGACCATTACCGCCACCAATATCTGCATTAATGATTGTTACGATCATTACGCCGGCGGAAATAATAAAGGTAACTTTAGGTTTCCGTTCTTTTATTTAATACAAAGTAACGGTAAAAGACGAAGGTACTTTACGGGTTATAAATATAAACTTCCCGTACGTTCCAAGTCGAAAGGGTATTATTAAAAACGATTATAAAGTTTGGAAGGCCGTATTTAATACAAAATAAATAGCTTATTTTATAAGTACGCGTAATAACCGGCCGGTAAACTGCGGAAGTTTAAGGAAATTAAAAACCCGAAATACGTACCACCTTAATCGAAAAAGCTTTAATATAATAAAAATAAAAACGTTACTTAAATCGTTAAATTAGGTACATAAACGAAACTTGCCACCACCGCCGTAAGGTTATAAAAAGCTAAATACATATCCATTAAGGAAGATATTTCGTAATGCCGAAACGGCTTACCTACAAAATCATAAGAAAATAAAGTCCTGGGAAACCGTTAATTAATCGTTTATTAAAGGGAAATAAATATTAAAATGTATATAAGTATACGTTTATAAATTTAATAAATATAGCTAGCTTTAAAAGTATAAGGCCTGTTTTATCGCATAAAGTAATTAATAACTTAAAAACGTATATAACGATATATACGTATCCATATTTGCTAAAAAATCGTTTCGAACTTTAATCGTTATTATGGCTAGGTTTAACTTAAAATTTAAGCAGTATAACGTTATAAACGCCTTCGTTAACGTAAACCTATCTTATAAAATATATATAAAAACGCCCCCAAAATACCTATAACGTGGTAAGATATTCCTAATTAAGAAGGTATTATACGGATTAAAAAAATCGCCTTTATTTTAATAAAAGGATTTTACTAATACACTTAAAGATTTAGGATTTAGCCCCGTTTTTTACGAATCATGTTATTTTTTTCATTAAAGGGTGCTTTTATTTTTTTACGTCGACGACATAGTTGCTACGTACAGCAAAAAATATTAAGACTTTATCGATTAATTAATTTAACAAATACAGAAACGATATACCCTTATAGGTAATAAAGATTTATAATAATTCCTTAAGATCGAAATGATTAAAAATAAACTTAACAGGAAAATCTGGCTATCCTAATCTAATTTCATAAATAAACTAACTAACTTAATTCCTAAAAAAAATCTAAATAACCTCCTAAAGACGCCAATAATAAGCGTTAAGCTATTACCAAATCCTAATCTGGTTTATCCAGGTTTAATAAATAAATATTAAAAAAAGATTGGTTCCATTTTATATATTGTAATTAATACGTAACCTAATATATCTTTTGCAATATTCCGATTTATACGATATAACTAAAACCTTAACAACGTATATTATAATACTGTTAATAAAGTTATATTATACTTAATCGATATTAAGACGTTAACGTTATAATTCGGTAATAAGGATTTGATGGATATTTAAAGCGACGCCTTTTTTACGGATAATATAATCGATTAAAAAAGTTCTTAAATTTATATAATAAAGCTTTTCGGAAAAATAATAAGATGGCGGACGAATAAGTAAAACATAATAATTATTTTTATAACCGAAACGAAGTTGTTATCCCTTACGTAAGTTGTTAAAAAAACCTTATTTAACTTTTAATTAATTAAAGAACTAAAAATCGGTTTCGATATAAAACCGTTAAATATATGGTACGATAATTAACAGATTATACGGTTAGTTAACGCCGATATCGCATTTTTATAAATAAAATTACGGTACGTAAATATATATAATCACTGGTTACGAAAGGTAGCAAAAAGGGACCTGATTAGAATGGATTATACGCCTATAGGCGATATGTTAGTTAATGGATTAATTAAAGCCTTATTACGAAAAGCCTTCAGGAACTTTAAAGAGTAACTAGGATTAATAGATATTACAAAAGCTTTAAATTAGCGGAAAAAGGCTTTAAAGGCTATTTTAAACGAAAAATTGATTAATTAAAAGGATTTAATCGCCGGAGGAAAGGTGGAATGGATAGCTGTGGCTTTAGGAAGTGATGAAGTATGACGATTAACGCCGTGAAGACTTTAAGGCGTTGAAGGGGTGTGTCAGCTAGTTGGGGGGTGCGTAGCGCACCCCATATACGGAAAGGTCACCTACTGATCGGCCCATATATGTTCCGTGGCTAAGCTACTTAACGCTGTACGCGTGCAACAGCACACGTATCTAGCATAATACAACAACACAACTGATGTCCCCTATATCTGACAGTTAGGTTTAAACTCGCGGTTCAAGAGATAATAAAGGTAACGCAAACTGTATTATGTGGTGTTAAATCAATATGTGAAGCGATAATAAGTGTCCGGTCTTTCTAGGGTTGCGCCCAGCGAACAATGAACTCCTAGAAATACATGATTGGTGATAGTTAATTGATCGGCAATGCCATCTACCCGGCTCTGCACCCTGCACCATTTCATTATCCACGTCGGTTCTTATCCGCATTCTCGAAATTTTGGTAATCCGGAATAGCCGGGCCAACTATCGCTCGTAAATTTCCATCTTATATCGTTTTAATATCTGAATTTGGATATTCTGAAAGCCGTTATTATCTTCTCATTTTAATTTCGTTAATAATTCTAGCATAATTTTCAGAGTTGCCAATATAACTATCTAGGGAAGTCGAAAACTGTTATTTTCGAAAGTTAAATCGTATCCGAAAATTAAAACCCGAAATCGATTTTCATGAGAAGAATCTTAGGGATCGACAATAAAATAATTGTATTGGCTTATCCGGTAACTTTATACGAATTATATTATAGAAATAAGATAACTCTGATAGAAATATTATTATTACGAATTACCGGTATTCCATATATAGAATTGCGCGGTATGACATCTTAATAATTAATAAAAACTTTAAATATAATTTAACATTAAAGACTTTTAACTTATATGCTATGTTAATGTTTTCTTTTTAAACATAGGAACTATTAAATCTTTTATACGCTATTAAAGTTTATCTTCTAAGTTTATGATTACGATTTATTAAGATTACTGGGCATTGAAATTTGTGCACGCTCTATAACGCCTCTATTTACTGACATAAATCATTAACTTTAATAATTCGTAATAAATCCAATATTAAAGTAATTTTAATTGGCAAAATCTGTTAAGAAGCTTTAACCTGGCGTTTAATATTCAATATACTACCCTTTCGCCTTAGGCAACACTTAGATGCTTTTCGGCATCCTATCGATTAAGCGATTTACTAAGGATTAAAAGACCGCCTCCCACGTTTCCTTAATCCATTCCGCTAATGTAGCCCGATTTTCTAGGTTATCTTTAAGCTTGTAAACGTTAAAATACTCGTTATGGAGGATTGTTTTTATCTACTTCCATACGTACTCGATAGAGTTTATATTCAGATTATAAGCAGGCTATTCGGTTAGCTGTATCTCGTAGATTTGGAACTATGCTATTACTCTTTCAAATTTATGTATTTTCGCGTTATTTTATTAATAAAACTTCGCAAGATGACACACCGGAAAATCGGCTTTTTCGAAAGCCTAAATATTGCTTTTGAAAATATATTCTTTACGTATGGAATCGGTACCCCGTTATATAATAATTAACTCGAACCTCTTATTTTTATAAATAAAGCTCGATACTATGAGCGTAACTTTCGGACGTTTATAATTAGTTATATTAACTATTCGGCGGTTATATCTTTTCCCAGGGTAACGCTATATTTCTCCAGACCGAGTTAAGGTCTTAAAGGTAACGCTGCATTTATCGAAATAGTAGCCCTGTATATTTAATGTTAACCCTCGATAAATACCTACATTTTACTTATGCGTACTGCGATTAATTCTTGCTTTTCTTTTGTTTAATAACTCTAAAAATGATTCCTTGTCATCATTGATTTCGTCGAATAAAAGATTTGGCGGATAAACTTCTAATAGTAAAAGTACTACTTCTGTAAGAAACGGACTAATGTTTTGCAGTATATGGAGGTATCAGTTTTATTCTTGATTTCGTTTAAGAAAGTTTTGACGTATGGTTTGAGAAGCCTCCGAACGATTTTAACGATTAATCGAGCCTTTAACATCTTGATTTTCGGCCTGGCCTTAAGATAAATGTGGCCGTTAAACTTTCCGATTTCGCGATAGATTTTAATCGTGTTAGTAACGGTATTACGGTAGTACTTGAATCGGTCCGTAAGATCCTTTATAACTGGACTTTTAAATAAACAGTTATAATTACAGTACGAGCTTCCGAAGTAAGGTGTTTTTAGTTTTCCTTCGGCTGATTAAAACCTTCCTTAAATTCTATTGGGCAGACGTTATATTGTTAAGTTATTAACTGTTAAAGGATAAGGGTATTTGGAAAAAGCTTAGCTTAAAACCGCGTTGGCGTCACACGAAGTAGGTTGTGCACGATTTTCAACGCGCGGGAATTTTAATAAGGTTTGCATCGAGTTTTATTTGTAAGATTTACCTTTAAGGTTTATGTTTAAGTTTTACTATAAAAGGATTACTATTTACGAAGTTATTTTAACTCTGCCGAACCTTAAAGCTAGCGAGTAATAGGTTTATACAGCTCGAAGTTTTGAGTAACTACGTATATAAGCCTTTTAAGCTAATATTAATCGAGAAACTACGTGTTTACGGGGGCCTAACAGTCGGCTTTAAAGTAAGGCTTTATAGGACTAAGGTGTACAATCTATTCTAACTGCAACTACTATTAATTAGTTATCCCGTTTGGAAATACCAGGAATAATAGCTCTTTTAAAAAATATATCATAGAACGGTTTTCTGTATATTTAGCTGAGCCTGGAAAATAGAACTTTGCATTATATCAACCTTATCTATAAGAATTATTATGAAATGTTTTAATTCAGATATAATAACGTATATTAATATGAAATAATATAAATGAACATATATTAGCATATAGTAATATATATTAATATATGGTAATACGAATTGTAGTGAATTAATATAAAGTAAAGTAAACTCCTAGAAATTAACAGAAATTACTATATATTAACATAAATTATAATAAATTACTACAAATTAGTATAAGCTATTATAAACTAGTATATAGTAATGAGGTTCTACACATCCTAAAATAAATACAGGTATGTTAATAAACATATATTAGCATTAATTAATATACATTACCACAAGTAAACATAAACTATTTGACACTACTAGAAATTAACCTCACTTATTATATTTTAAGCCGTGTAATCTATTTAATGTACACATTTTTACGTTTAGATCCTTGTGAGCTTTTTTCGGTTGTAAATCTCAGCAATTCTTTTACCAATATATGTACTAGCCTTCTTTTCTATTAAGAAGTGTTTTAAACTTGGCAGCTATTTTTATCGCTCTTTGATATATCGTTACAATTTACCCTTAATAGGCTTTATATTCAGTTATTATTGCACTGACAACGTTTTTTAACATGTTTTTATAATAAGTCTCTAAAATGGACGCCGGTACTTCCAGTAGTACTACTCAATGTACTAGCCAATTTTCGATAATTAGGATTTCGTGTATAATATATCTTGCTCAGATTTAAAATATAGTAAACCGGATTCTACGTTGTTTTTTAACGAAGCAAATAATATTTATGTATTTATTAATAATTTACTTAATTTATCTTTATTACTAACTCTTTTAAATAAAGATCGAAAAATGATTACTATTCTTTTATTTAACCTTCTTCTAATTACCACCCCTAACAGCGCGTAATAGCTATTTATTACCACTACCCTTTTTGTAAACCAAAAGAACTTCATTATTTCATCCAGGAAGTGTTATTTCTTATTGAAAACCGTTGTTTTTATAATTTTAAAGGCGTAAAATTGAATTACTTCTCCGACAAGTCTTGTAATGCTATAACGCCTTACGACACTACTTACCCAGCGCCCTAAAACGTGCCCTATAATATGCCGTACAGCCTTGACTTACAGCCCTGTAACGCGCCCTGTAACAAACCCTTGTAACCTTTCGACACGACATATTATGCAAAGATCTTCTACGTATTAAAGTTAGATATAAAGCGCCCCGGTACATACGTTAGGAATTCGGTCAGTAATTGTTTTCTTGTCGGTCGGTTTCAAAACTTTCCCAATGGGGGTAATATTAGTTTAGACGAGTTAAATAGTACGTGGTTACAGACGTATTAGGAGAGAGGAATAGCGGTATAGCGTCAGCAACAAGCTTAGTATAATGCGTACGGTTATCCAGAAGCCATAGATACGGCTAGCGAAAGCGAATACAATTAATTTGCATTAATTAGATCTGTTATGACGGAGTTAATTAGATTCATTATTGCGGGTGTTAAGAAAGTGCGTTGCTCGGACGTATGCGCCGTTCGCTGGTGTAAGACGTTGAAATCTTTTAACTATTTTAAATCTTAATAACGCTGGTTTGCTTTCAAAATAACCTTAAATCCGCCTGCCTTCATGCCTCAACATTTATGAATCGTTATGTTTATCTTTATTTCTTTCGTTATTATCATTACGAGCGCCATTATTTCTTTCTTATACTTATAAATACGTTATACCGTTTACTGAATTTACGCCGAGGTCTTTTTACCAAGAATAACATTTTTTATTTAGGTTCTTAATAACTGTTAATAATAGCTTGAAAGGGTTTTTATTAAGTATATTAACTGATTCGTTTAATTAAGCATTGAACCTAGTCGTACGGTTGAGATTAGTAATAGTCACCTTTTCTTCTAAATTTTATTCGTAGGTTTATGGCTGTTAGTGCTTAAGCTTACATTATATTTAATTTTCTAAAGTTTAGCGCTTTTGGCGAATTCGCTCTTAGCTAAACTAAAATAATAAGTTTAAAATTTAGCGATCGCTAGCTCTCTTGAAAGCCACCAGTAATCGACGAAGATAGAAGCCCTTACCATACTATAGCAGCCCATCCGGGTTTCTAACGATATAACATAGTATATTTAACAGCTTAAGTTGTTTACCACTTTGAACCTCGCATAATTACATCGAAACAAGAGCAAGAAAGCTGTTAATATCCAGGTTCCTCCGGTAATAATCCTTATTAACCGACCGTAACCCGATATTATGACCTTAATTACTACCTCCCGATTTGACGAAATGAACCGATAAATATAAATTAAGAAACAAATTATTAAAGATTGAGCCTAGTACCTAGATTCGTTAATTATATATTGTAAAGGTAATCATTAAACTGATTATAAACTAAAAGCAAGAGCTTTTATCGAAATGTCCCTTAGCTAGCTTAATATAACAATTCTCACGACCTTTAACGGGACGCTTTACGCCCTTGTACGATTATTAAACTTGTAGCTAATCAATTCTAAAATAAAGAATTAATATGTTTTTGTGTTAATATATATAAATCGGGATAGAATTTTAACCTAGATAAGGATTTAAAAATCGCTAAATCAACTACTAAAACCAGCTTTACGGTATCTTAGATATTTAATAAAAAGGATAACAAAGTTTTACGCCATTTAAGAAAAAAGCGGCGGGCCTATAAAAAGCACCCTTCTACGGTAAAGGCTGCTATATATAAGAAATTTAAAGTGTTAGGGCTATAATTACCACATATCACGAAAATTACGGGAACGAATGCGTGTTAGTATATTAAATTAGTTACCAAATAAATCCGACTCGTACTTTTCGAACCGGACGTTAAATAAGGCTTAAGTAAAATCATAAACGCCGATATTATTTAAGTACCGGAATAATGGCATACTTACGCGGTACCCAAGGTAGTGCATATTTTATTAGATTGTGTCAACTCGGAACATATTATTAATGTATAAGACGTTATTAATAATAAAGTTGACGTATAAATTAAAAGCCGGCCCATATATTAGAAACTGTTAAAATACGGCCGCGATCTTATAATTAGCGTCGAGACTAAAATAAGATCTTTTATAACTCTAATTAGGCTTTTTTAAACCTTTTAATATTAACGGGCACTTTAAGTTCATAACGCAGAAGATCGTAGCTAAAATACAGCACCTGAAATGCTAGAAATATTATATTAAAGGATAATATTAACGAGTTACGCGGTACAATAAATGTGGAAATAAATTAAACTAGCACCCGGAAAACGAATATAATCGGCCCTCAAAATACGCGAATTGCTGGGGTTTCTTTTAGGTGCGATATAAAACTTACCCGGCCGTCCTTAAACGAATTAAGGGATAATTAATGCGGCCAATAGAAAACGAATTAAAAAACGTCCGGAAAGCAAAAGCTAAAAGATAGAAGGAAAACAATATTATAACGGAATACGAATAAGTTACAGTAAACGAAAAATTAGCTTAACCTATAACAAAAGAACTCGACAGTTCGTAACCGAGCCATATAGCTAACGGCAGAAAAAGAAGCTATAAAGGAACGACCTTTATAAAATCTAAGGCTACTTATTTACCTTTAAAACGTACAGCTCCGGATTAGTGCCGATTATAGCGTTAATATGAACGGATTTAAAAAATAAACTTAACATATTTATCGAAATGATATTAAAAAATCGTTGATCCCGTTTTAAAACATCAAAAATTATAATAGTTAGCATTAATTAACGTAATTTACGTTTACGCCCAGTTGTAAAAGTTAAAGTAACGATTATTTTAATATTCTTTCGGTATAATAACGGGAAATCAACAGGAATAAAAATTTTAAAAGAGGCGTACGCATAAAGGGGAATTACTAAAATTACGTAACCTATACGTAACCTACTATAATATTGGTAATATTTTAATATTATGTATTATCTTCCTAAAGTTATATTGAAATCGGGCGACAAATATACTCATATTGGAATACTTTAAAGAAAAGGAAATACAAAATTATAAAACTATCGAAGAGTTAATATATGCGTATTAATAAATAATACAACGACTGAAGAAGACAGATTTCGGATTATAACTTGGATTAAAATACGTATTATTTAGCGGCATAATAACGATAACCGGTTTTTTTCGAAATATATTATAATTAAACATTAATAAGGACTTTACATTTAATATATACTGAAAGCCCCGTATAGATGTAACCGTTAATTATATTATTAGCTTCGTACCGCCGTATAACTATTTAGTAAAATGTAATTAAAATATAGTGTATTTATATTTAGAACTAAGAGTTAAAACAAGGAATAAAGCGAAGAATATCGTATAATAACTTATCATTAACCGCATTATATATATAAACATACCCGGTAAGCCTCCCTATAAAGCGGGGTATATATTAAATCATATTTTTTTTAATAGTCCTCTGCGGAAATTCTTCGCATATAATGACCTCAATTTTGCATCGAATTGTGTTACGCTTTTAAAAATTAGTCCGAATAGAATAAAAAAAAAACTAGAACGGAAAAAAGAAAAACAATCGAGAACAACATCGATTCCGGATATCGGGACTAAATCTAAATACGTTTACGGACGCGATTATAACGGATGCAACCTTTTTACAGGGGACAATCTCGATAGATTTACCGGAAAAGCTGGATTTGCAGATAAAGGTTATTATTTCTATTGTTTAATTAACAATAAAAATAATAAACAAGCCGGAAATAAAAAAACAACGCCGTGGGCTGTAATGAACGCAAAACGGTTAAAGAGTTTATTATATTTATAAAACGTAGGAAATATATAAATAACTTATCGATTAAAATAACTTAAATCAAATTTATACTGACGAATATTTAAAGTCTTTCGCAGTAAACCGTAAACTTCAAAGACAGTATTATTGAAAAGTTATTAAGACGGCGTTTAAGAACGAGAAACTTTCTAAAAGTATTAATCAATATAAGTTTGAGTCCCGGCTAAAGTTTTTACAGTTACGGATAAAAAGTAAGGTAATAAAAAATATGCTTAACAAAGCCGAAATCTTGCATCCGTAAATTTTAGAACGAGTTTTAATAAACGACGATGTAAATTATTATAATGTTTTTAAAAGATATGAACTAATAAAACGCCCGGTTCTCTTAAGATATTACGGTGACAATTAAGGAAGCCGAAGCTTTTATTATAAAAGTATCGAATACCCTAATCGGAATAGACGATATTATAATTAAACTCTTAAAGGCCGGCTGGAAATAGGTTAAGTAGTATATTAAAAAAGATTTTAAAAATGCGTTACAATCTGCATAATTCCCGGCCGCCTAGCGGAACGCCGAGGTATCGATAATACTTAAAATGAGAAAAACGCATAAGGAGTTGCCGAAGTCTTAGCAGCTTATAGCTCTTCTTTTTTATTTTGTTCAAAGGTTAAAAGACCTGATAATAAAACGGTTAACGTAAATGGTTTTAACGGATAACACTTTTAATTCATAATATGGTAAAACGTTGCTTCAGCGATTAACGACAAACTTAATAACGTTTTTCGTATACGACGCAAAATAAGAATTCGTAACCAAATTAAGGCTTTCCATAATTATGATAGCCGTATTAAAACCGTTCGATACTTTATTATACGAACGTTTACTGGAAAAAATAAAACATTAAAAGTGGTCGTTACCGGCGCTCTGCGTTACGGAATCCTTTTTATCGGATAAGCGGGTCCGGCTACAGTCCAAGTTAAAACGATAATTTATAGCCGGGTTCGATACGACATATTGTAAGGTTTCCAACTTTCTCCGGTACTATATATGCTATATGTTACGAAGTCTTTCTTAAAGCACCGGATTTTAAAATTCGATTATACGAATTTACGTTTATATAAAACCTTAATGATATGTAATAAAAACCTATAACTTTAAATTTAAAAGCAATAATAAATATTATAATGAGAAAGTCGGGTTTGTTTTACATTAAAAAATGTAATATACTATATATTACCAAAACGTAAGAAGAATATAATCCTTCGATTGTAATTAACAACAACTTTCTAACCCACCCGGTAAAGAAACCGGAATATAATAATAAAACGTCAACGTTTAAGGAATTTAAAATTTAGTTTAACAGAAAATTATTATTTGAACGATACGTTTTAAAAAAGGCAAACGAAATAATATAGCTTGTTTAATATATATGCTATCTAGCGAATACGAAAGATGAACGCCTGGCGTTCGGATTTCAGAAAGTCATAGTTACGTATATTATTTTTACAGGATTATAAGGCGCAAAGGTCTGGTATAAGGGACGTATTAAGCAAGTAAGAAAAGGTATGTTTAATATTAAAACAATCTAATATATAAAAGAATTTATCGGGCTCTTACCTTAATTATTAAAACTATTTTACCGGTATAAAGAATAATATTTACGGACGTTTTATGTCTCGATTCGATATTACAGACCGCGGACGTAACCTCAAACCTTGTATTATAAAGATTTGCGTATAAGTTGCAGACTGTCGATAAAAAATACCTTTGAATTAAAACGACTGAATTAATTAGAATTGCCAAGGGACGTAAGATAAAAGGTTTACAAATTTATAAACCAAGGTATAAATAAACGTATAGGTGATACCATCCGCACAACGACCTATCCTAATTCCTTCTATGTATTTACCTGATTCGAAAAAAGACCTTATATAAGGATTTACTAAAAAGGAAGTTACCGTACTTTTCGAGGCCTAGTATGCGGCTTTATTACCGAAGGACGTTATCGTCTTTTCGGACGGCTCGTAAGATAAAACGGAAATCGGTTACGGCTTTACATCTTTCTAAAATAAATAACTTTTCTGTACGGAATACGGACGTCTAGACCTTGATGTTATTATTTTGATTCCAAAATGATAAACGCTTAAAAAGCATTAAAATACGTCGTTACAGAATTATAGGAGATTAACTGGAAACGAATATGGGTTTGCTTAAATAGTACGTCAACGATTTAAGGAATTAAGACTAATATTATCATATTCTCTTCATAAGCATACTTGAAATTTTACGCAACGGTGGATATGCATAATGTGGGGATATATTACTATTTAGGATATTACGACGTAAAAGGAAACGAACTAGCGTATAAGCTAACGAAAGCGGGCTTTAAGTTAAAAAACGTTAATAACGATTAACCATTTATAATGAACAGCTATAAGTTTAAATTAAGGTTACGAAATAAAGCCTATTAAGAACCGTGATAAAACGAACTTTGAATTAAAATTTTATAACGTTATGAGGCTTAGAAATTAAAGTATTATTTACATTATCCTAAAAAGCGCGAATACTTAATATGGCCGGCGTTTTATTAGTATTAGGCGTTTTGTACGGGGTATATAAGCTTTGCTTAATATTACCGAGAAATTAAGCATAACAACGCCGAATTATATTATGCTTACCGTAAGCTTAAAGTACCTAAATACATGGTTTAATGCAAAACGGCGGCCTTCTTTTCGAAAATTAGCTATTAAAACCGAAAACGCATCCATAAGAGCTTAAAGATAAAGTTCGTTGTTTAAGAGAGCTTATAGATGACCTAATCGCCTTTGGGGATTATATTAAGGTTATAAGATTTTACAGAGACATTCATACGGGAAAGACTTGAAACGGGGTTCTATTAAAGCCGTTATTAGATATCGTTTTAAACGGAGCGATTATGTTATAACGTCAACGATTACCTCGGGCCTCGGCTATTGGACCTTTTTAAATTTTTCTTTAAAGCAGATATGCAGAATTCGGCAAGTAGTTTTAAGCGTTTTCAAGGGAGTTAAGAAGAGGGGGGAGGGGGTAGAAAGCGGTAATTTTATACTTATTAATACGCCTAGGCGCGTGGTACATGGTAGCGAGCCAACTGATATACCCAGTCAGTACCATTATAATTTCAGCTCTAGCCTTTGAAAATTTTACTAAGGGTAGAGAAAAACATTGGGTATTATTTTCGTACAGAAAAGGGAGTATATAGCTTGATACATTGAAAACGGTAACGGGTTTACGAATAAAAACTGTCAAATAGGTTTACATTGAGAGATAACTTAGTTAGAGATAGCTTTACTAAAGCTAGTACGGCCTATATGCCCTTAGGGAGGCTCTGGGTAAACCGCGTAACAGCTTGACCTCCCGGCGTTAAATACTATGAAGAAATGTTAGCAGTAGTATAGTAGGAAATTGGGCACTAAGATATACGATAAGTACGTCAGATAATAAGTGATATTCAAATATACTTTAAATATGTACGTTATATTATAAGCTGGAATTTTTTAGGGCTATAAGAAAGGTAATAAAATCTTTATATCCTTCTTACTATAAAAAGGGAGGTCCTAGATCATTAAATCCGCCGGGGATTCTATTATGCTATTTCATATAATCTTACGCAACCCCTTTAAAAGGTTTTATTTTCGACCGTTTGTAGAAATTAAAAGGTATTGGGTTATAATACGATGTTTTCCTTTTTAAATCTGCGTTTTACAAATTATAAGTTTTGTTCCTTATAATATCTCACACCGCTGAGCTGGTCACACCAGCGAGTCGGTCACTCTTTGGCAATCCGCAATAATAAACCCCAATGGAATGAGTTTAACCTAATAAATAAACTTCAATTAATCGGATTAGTTTTGCTTAAGCGTATCTATAGCTTTCTTAGAAGTACGCGCATTATATCCGGGCTTGCTAAAAACGCCATACTTTCGTTCTTTCGTCCTAACCCTTTGTAACGACCACCTCTAGCCGTTATTGGCTGCACCTTTTTACAATCCCCTTCCTTTCCGGCTAGGAAAACCCATTCTTTTTGCATAGTAAATATCTATTGTTTTTCAAGATGAATATATTTAGTTCTTTGACCTTTAATTGAAATATAATTCGTTGCGCGTTATTAACCGATCTTTTTCAGGAATAAAACGCGTTATACAATATTCACAGATAGTATTTTATTACGAAAGTAGCCCATTTAATTAATGTTTTTACTAAGCTACTTTACTAGTTTCTAAACCCTCTTTAAAGGTAACGTTGTTATTTTATTACTTAGTAGACATTTTTAACGCTTTTCATATACGGGGAAATTATATTAACCTAAGTAAATAGGGAAATAGTCGATATAGGGATCACGGAAAAGCAATTTAATTGGAAAAAACGTTATTAAGATAGAAAAGATAGGTTAAGGTTGCGTAAATCCGGATTTAATATTATCGGACCCTATGGCAACTTTAAATATATCCTAAAAACCGGCGGGGAAATCTTTTTTCGCAATATAAATATACGAACGCCCCTTTCAACCGTCGATATAAAGCTAATTAGCGCGCTTTAAAACGGAAAAGTAGAATAAAGCGAAAGATTAAAGCCGATAAAAAAAGAAAAGAGCGTATAAATCAATATAATACCGTTATTCGCCTAAGACGTTTCGAATTCCTTTTCTCCGTTCCTGTTACGGCGCTGATCGTCTCTAAAGATTAGATAAAGTATTTTGTTAGTATGCGAAGTAACAGTGAATTATTTAAACGTTTCAGGCAATGTTTTCAATAATCCGTTGGCAGGTATGACTTTTTTAGCCGGAAGGTATTTAATTTCGACATCGAACATCCTTATTTATGCACTTAACGGATTAAAAACGTTTCAAGTAAAGAACCTCTTGAATTATTAATTTAAGTTATTAATACCTTAGCCTCGGTTTTTATTATACATCGGATTTTATACATATGGTTTCGGAGGTTTCTTAAAATCTTAAAACCGGTTCGATATTTTAACTTCCTAGCGTCGTAATTTAACTTCACGGCTTTTTAAGTATTATTTTTATAGCGCGCGAGATATTCGATTTTAGTTATTACTTATCCGAATATAGTTTTAAAGCCGCCTTTATTTAAGACCGTGCGTATAATAATTTCATATTTATGAGCTTATATTTTAAAGTAAGTAATGTCTGAATTATCGTAGTTGCTTCTGTAAGGCTTTTTATAACTTTATTATTATTAAAACCTTAAACGAAAGGTTAATGTCCTTAAAATTATTTAATAAAAGGTTTGACCTTTATCGCAAAATACCTAATCGAAACCCGCTAATAAACTTTAATATTTAAAAAAGCTTCTACTTCTGAAATCTTATTACATAGCTTAATTTCTAGGATCCGTTCCACTTTAATTGTATTTAAGCTGCAACTATTTTCTTCATAAGACTATTTCATGGTAATATTCGTTTTGTAGTATTATATAAATTCTTTTATATTAATTAAAGTATTAATAAGTTTATAATTAAGTAAGGTTTTATTAATATTAAAGATATGGGTATAAACAAATCATCGAATCCCTGGAAGAATTCTTTCTTTGCCGCATTTTGTTGTCGGGCCTTTAATTTAAACGTCGTCGAGGAAATAGCCGCGTTATATAAGGCATTAAATTGTCCAAAATCCTTTCAATTATTTGATAAAAGTCAAACGTAAAATTAGTAAACCATATAAATATATTAATATGTTTAAACAATGCACAAGGTATTACAAAGGTTATTAAATCTTTACTATCCTGAGTTGATATAACTTAATAGAAAGTTAAAAAGATATTCATTAAATTAATTAACACGTATATGGCAAAATTCGAGGAAGATTCGTAGGAATTCTCTCCTATAAAAACGTTTCGTAAAGTGATAATGTTTATTTTTATGGTAAAGTCAATCAATTATTATTCACCATTCTTTTTTTACATAAAAGCCCCAACGTGTTTTGACGCAGTATAAGTTTATTTCAATATTTCTTTTTATACTCGTATTCAGAACATCTGGATGAACTTATTTTTAATATTAGCACGTATAATTATGCCGTTAATTTATTACGATTTATGAAGAATTATTCCACTTTTATAATTTAGCGCAATATTAAATTTAGTTTTATTATATTTCTACTAGTTTTATGTCGAGGTAACCCTTTTAGGGAGTAATAACTTTTCGAAAAGGGCTTTTTTCGTACGAGTAAATTTTTCACCTAATTAATTAAGAATAACGTCGGCTTTTGTTTTACAAAGCGGGTCTTTCGCAGCATAATAATAAATCTGGGGAATGCGATGATTAACTAAATACCATATTCGTCGGGCTTTTTCTTTTCGCTTTAATTAATAGTTCGTTAAACTCTCTTACACTTTTTAGCTTTTTAATCTAGGTTTCCAGAAAATATTAACCCATCGACTAATATTTTATCGATAGGAATTATCTTTCTTTACTTTATTTTATATAACGTATTATTCTGGACCGTACGGTCTTTATTAATTTTCTTTCGTTTCTTTTTTTATATATTTTCGTACAAGCCGTATATAAGTTCTTTTTTACTAAACCGTCCTAATACCAGATCTCCAGCTTTCAACTTATTTTTTATAGGTTTCTAAGTAATTGTCGGGTTCTAATTAGCATGGGTATTATTAATCTAGTAAATATATAGAGCTATAAGGTACTTCTTTCTCTTTTTGCATATAGGCCTGCTTTCGCCAGTGAAGTGACTTGTAGTTTTACCGGCTTCTTTTTTCTGGCTTTTCCTTAAAGCGGATCCTAGAAGTAACTTTTTTAGTTAGGATTAACGGGATAATTGTCCTTATCGAATTAAACTTCAGAGCTTCTTTTATTACTTATGAGTCCATATTTAGTATTATTTTTGATTTAGCTATAAAGTTAAATATAAATATTAACAGCTGCGTTATAAGGTAATTGTTAACGATAAATATAAGGATGATAATTAACCGTCTAACTAACAAAATAAATGCTGCGATAATACTGTTAAATAAAGTCCTTTTTTACTAATTAAAGCTTACAAATAATATTTTTATCTCTCGTATTATTATTTGATGTCGCCAAATATATAAGGCTATAATAACGTTTGAATCGGCCTTTATGTTGATAACCTTATTAATCAAGTTTTTGCCGTTTTTATTCCTTCTCTTAATTATAAATTTAAATAGCGGGATATTATATTTGGCCGAATTATAGTATTATACGGACAAAACCTTTACCTTTTGTTAAGCTTTTAGTTTATATCTGTTATTTATAGTCAGAATCCTGGTAGGTTTGTTTCGCTTTTGAAACTTCGCATCCTTTTATTTTAAGTGCGGTTACTTTAATCGTTTTCCTTTTGCCTTGAGCATCAAATACCTTCTAAGTTTTAGCAACCATAAAAATCTTAAAAGCTTCGCCGAAGTCCTGACAAACCTTTATTAATTTCGACCAGATAGCTTCGAGTTTTCTTTAAAGCCTTTACGGATTTTGGTTTTCTAAAACTTAACGACATATTTATTAATTTTTTAAAAGTAGAAACATTGTCAGTTTAGATAATATTATCTTCTTCAGTAATAATAAGTATTTACGTTATTTATTTAAATAATTAACTCCATAGTATAAAATAAGAACCCGTCGTATGTTGAATTATTATTGTCGGAGTTATTTCTTTCGTACCATTCTTAAGTCTTTAATTTTTTCACTTTTTAAGTCGTTTAGCTATTATAACGTTAATAAATATAACGGGTTAAATAGAGTTATTAACGTTTAAAGCCCGCGCTTCCTTTAAATATTAGGACCTTTTACTTGCAATGAAGTTGTTCCAAATTCAATTGCGTAAAAATACCTTTCTGTAAAACGGCCTGCAATTCTTTCCCATAAAATAGATTATATTAATGTTAATAATATAATGTTAATTAATCGTAAATTCTTATTAGAACTGTTTTAAACTTTATATAGGCCTCGAAAACTTCGCAGACATTAGTGGAATGTTATTCAAGTTAATATAAGCGATTTTCTAGCTTCATAAATATCTTCGTAGGGATTAAAACGTAATATTCTTTGTCTAAAGCGATTAAAAAAAACGTAATAGATTATAAATCCGCTTTGACACCTTCGTCCAAGTCCGAATCTATTAATAAATAGCTTAACCTTCAAGGGACTGGGGAAGCTATATCATAGTTAACATAATATAATCGTTAGATAATCTTTTAAAAGGTAATGTATCTGTTATTACTGAATAGAATTAATGTCATAATTCTTATGTTTTTAAATAAGCGGTATTTATTTCTGTTAGGTTTAAGTTTTAACTAAAACTAACCAATATTATAATTAAAGCCGTGATATCATTTTTTACGAATTTAGTGACAGCTTTAATAACTTTTGTAACATCGCTAATTACCTTAATTACGTTGAAAACTTAATGGGTTTATATTATCCAGCTGAAAGCTTACGTTATTAATTAAAGGGTTCATATTATAATTACAAACTTAAAATACGTTTTGTTTTAACGAATATTAACATTATAAATTTTACGAAACTTTTCGGTTCCGTATTTCCTTTTTAAAGCTTTAAAACTTTAAATTTATCGGACCTCAGCAACTTTTAAATTTAATAAAGCAGTTTTAATTTCGGATACTTACTTAATCCTGTTCATTAATATCTATAGCGGTCGGAGTCTTCCTTATTGTTATTATTTAAGTTATTAAATTAAGTAAAGCCGCTTATTATTTTTATGGTCGATATTAAACAAATATTTCTATATTATGGGTTTCGGCCTTTAGCTCGAAAACCATTATCCTTATTAAAATCTTAATCTTTAATTAATATCGATATATTATCTTAACTCAGTACATATAATGTTTCCAACTTTATAAAGGAATTACTAAAAGTTCTTTTAAGATAGCCGGTAAACAATTCTTTTAGTAAGTTCTCCGTATCCTTATCTTCGATAGCTATTTTTCCTTTGAACTTGAAATGTTTTAAAATATATTTTATCTTAATAATATACTTTAAATAATTCTTATAAACTTAGTTAACCTTAATACGTTAAATGTATCTAGTTTAAAAGTTTTAATCGGTTTTTAATAACTCTGATTTGCTTTAAGTTTTATAATTAACACCTTTTAAGATAACTTTAATAATACCGTTTTACTTGATGGATCCCTTAACAATACCTTTAATTGGGTTCTTCATATAACTGTCCGCTTATAAAGGCAATTTAATGATTATTTGAAACCTTTTTAACTCATACCTCTTAAATCGTTTCCTCAACTTTTTAAATTAATTAATAGCTCCAGTTTTAGAAAAATAAAAGTTTCGTAACGTAAATACGTCCGGAAAAGCTATTAAAAACGGAAGCCGATTTATAAAGTGCAGTAAGAAACCGTGTTTTCGTTAATCAGTTTATCAAAAGGTTTAACATCTGGTATCAGTACCGTAAGTTTTATAAATAATTTTAAAAATTTGTAAGATTATGTAATTTTTCGTCTTCGTAAGGTTTTAATGGAAATTCTAGGAATCGTTGGAAAGTTCGAATTTCGTATAGGTTTTAGGTTTTTAATTGGCCTTCTTAAGATCGCTTTTTATTTATCTTATTTTTATAATTGTCTTTAATTAATTAATATTAAATAAAAGTATTGAAACTAAGATTTTCGTTTCTTTTTAAAATAACGAATTCCGTTGTAGGTAAAAAAACTTTATTATTATATAACTTAAATAGAATTTTTAAAAGGTTTTAACGAGCGTTTTCTATAAATCTGTTAAAGTTTAAATTAAATTCATTAAATTCATTAATTTCTAAAACAATTCACGGCTATAGGGGCTGGGTTAAGGGGAATATGTTTAAGTATAATGTTAATAATTATCCGTAATGTTTGTTTTAAATATTTTTTCTTTTTTTGGAACAGAAAAATAAGTTACCTATTCCCTTTACCATTTATCCTAACGGTGTTATCTTTATTAAAGCATTGTTTCTAGTGTCTATCAGATTAGGCCTCTTTTAACCTACTTATTAATAGATCTATTATACATCCAAAGGTTTGAATATATAAGTTAACCGAAGGCCGTAAATCCAAAATAATATTTCTTTATAATAACGTACCTCACCAACGAGCTGCACACTTTTTGGCACCTCCTAACAACCAATCCAAATAACTTAACCACAACATATCCAATTGATTCAAATCACCAGTATTCCTTTTCGCTGACCATATCTACAGCTCTTTCATAAGTACACGCATTATATCAAGGTTTTATACGGTCGCCATATCGTTATTCCTCTTTTCAATCCTACCCGCGACAGCAACTATCAGCAACTATCAGCAACTATCAGCAACTATCAGCAACTATCAGCAACTATCAGCAACTATCAGCAACATTATTTTACTATTACCCTTTCTGTCGCCTGAAAAAACTTGTTTATCCCTTATAAGAAGTGTTCTTTTCAATTGGAAACGTTTATTTTAACTATTTAATTACCTAGGATCAAATTGTTACTTTAATAAGTCCTGTAATACTGCGACACGCTCTACGATGCGCCCCGGAACGCGCCCTATAACAAGCCCTACAGCCTTATCCCACAGCCTTGCAACGCGCCCTGGAACAAAGCCCTATAGCCTTCCGATACGACATATTTTGCGAATATCTTCCCCGTATTAAAGCCGGACAAATAACTCTCGTGTATATAGGTTGTGAATTCAGTCGGTAATCGTTTTTTTAACGGTCGGTTTTAATACGTTCGAAATGGGGGTAATATTAACTTGGAGACGGCAAGAAGTAGTCGGTCGCGTACGGGTTGGGGGGACCAGAGAGCAAAATGGCGTCCGTAATAAGCCTTAATATAATGCGTACACTTGTTAAAGAGCTGTAGATATGGGCAGCGAAAACGAATACTGTTGATTTGAATCAAGAGGATATATTGTGGTTAAGTTATTTCGATTGGTTATTGGGAGGTGTTAAAAACTGTGGAGCTCGTTGGTGTGTGAAGCTCGTTAGTAGGGTGCGTTAATTAAATAAGATGTTATTTAATTAACGCCAGCAAGGTTTAAAATATATTATTTATTAGCTTCTTTCTTGCTTCTGCATTATATTAAACGATATTAATTTCTTTTCCTACTTTTCCTTTCGTTTGTAATCTCAATAATTTTATCACCACAGTTCTTTTCTTGCCTAAATTCGTAATTTCCTTCATCTCCTTCATCCTATCCTCGGTCACATTATTTAATTAATTGAAATCCGAATAGCTACGATGCCAGGGAAGTAATTATAAGTTTAATAACCTGCATCTAAAAAGATTCGTAATTTAAGTTTATCACGCTAAAATTAACAAAACGTAATTTGTTTTTTAAATTACGTCATCGGTTTAAAACTTAAATGATTAATTTAGGTTCTAAAACCGGCTCCTTTCCGCGTTTATGCCATTTAATCCCTTTCCCGAATAAAGCCGTATTTTAAGATAAAATATCTTATTCTTAGCTTTGTAGGTTTTTTATAAATCTCAAAGAAGGTTCTGAGGTTATCGTAAATTTTGTTGCTTCTTTCAATTGTTAAGTTCGCGTATCGTTATTAAGTCGTTATGTTCGTAATCGAGCCGCCATCATAATCAAGGTCGCGCTCTAATCAAAACATTATCCCCTCGATCTAATTATCGGAAATCACCAGTCGCCACGGTAATTAACTACAGCCAGTTTTTGTATATTAGCAGCCAAAATATATTAAAACGGGGTAGCTTGGTTTTAATCACGCCAGAATTAAAGAGAATATCACGATTAAAGCCCCGCTTCAAAAGATAATAAAAGCAACGTAATGTGTAGTATCTGGTATTAAATCTATATATAATGTCATAATGTGTAATATCTAGTATCTAAGGTTCCGCCCAGCGAAAAATGAACTTTTAGAAATATACGACTTGTAATGATTAATGAATCGGCAAAGCCAAGTACCCAGCTTTGCACCTTGCACCATTTTAATAATTTATAAAAACTCGAAAAATAGTTTAATATCAAATACTCTTTACATATTTATCGTATTAATATTTTTAAACGTAATAAGGATCGAATCTTTGATATGTAATTAAGGTTTACTTTCAAAGTTTGCCCTGAACGTTTATTATTAAGGTCTAGTGTAAGGTTTATCTCTAAGGTTTACCTTTACGATTTGTTTTCAAAGTTTAAAGCGCAAAGCTTTACACGTCCTGAATTATATTAACCCTGTCTAACCGTGGCGAGCATAACGTTTATCAGGGTCGAGGCTTGTTAGGAATCACACATGTAAGCCTCCCAAGCCGACATTAGACGAGAAATTGCGGGCTTACATGGGCCCAGGAGTCGGCTTTAAAATGAGGCTTTATAAGACTGACGTATATAATCTATCTTAGTCGTAGAAGTCATTGATTAGGATTCGCTTTCGAAAATACGGGTATAGTATCTACTGTGGAAATTATATTGTCGAAAGAATTTCTGTATATTTAACTAAGCATTGAAAATAAGGCTTTAACTCATATCAACCTTGCATAATATAAAACTAATCTTTTTTGAATATGTGTAAATAAATCTTAAATATGTTCGATTAAGGATGCGTAACAATTCGATATGAGGTATTAATGTTTTAAAGCCAATATTTAAATTTCTTGAAACGTGTAATATAATTTACTTATTTATGAACATAAATTAAATTATACATTATTTTTCCAGGTTTATGTCTTCTTACTTCGTTCTCAGCGAACTAATATAAAAGCTTCTTATTAATAAGGATATGTCGTTTTTATATGCATGAAAGTAATTAATCTATACAGCCGTAATGCTTTTTATTATATCTAAAATCTATATGGTCGCCATAAAAGAATAAAAGTGCCGGTTAATAAAAAGTGAGTAATTTAATTCGAAAAAACCCAGCTAAGTTTTAAATCCCTAAAGGTATTAATAACGTCCTTTTTATAAAATAAGCGCGATTCTTTTTAAGTTTATATATTGACTTTTTAATTAAAATTATTGCATTATATTAACGTCTTCTACTATTAAACGCTCCAAATCATTAAGGCAACTCATTTTGCACATGTTCCCACTTCTCACCTTTAATTTCTCATTTCTTAACGCTAATAATATAAATCGACTTATTAAAAACGGGAAAATAAATATAACCCTTCAGACTAAAAGGCGAAGCCTTAAAATTAATTTTGCGAGGCTTAGATCTATATATATAGTGATTAAAATAATCTCAGAATCTCGATATCACGGTAAATACGGTTCTATCGATATTATCCCTTCTTCAAAAAAATTACCGTTGACTAAAGAAATATTTATTATTAATCGAATCCTTGGCTTAAATACGTAAATCTTTGTTATCAGTCTTTAATCCGTTCAGGATATAGCGAAATTGTTACTTCCCTAACGGGTCACCCGACGCATTGATGTTAACTGGCTGTCGAAACTTTTTAACCGCTAAAAAAATCTAAAAATGTTTTAAATCAGAAAATCGAGTAAAAAAAGTTATTAATCGAAAGTTCCAAAGTATTCCGTCAATGCTTTGAGCTTATTCGGGCTAGAATGGCAAAATCCCGCGCCCTACAACAGCATATGTATAATTCCTACGAAATAGGTTTTATAATAAAGGCTTTTATAGCAACGAGCATAATACGTATAAATACTAAAAAACGTAAAAGATCTAAACTAGCCTAATAAAGTAATTGAGAATAAGTAACAGTTATCTAAACTTTTAATTCGCAAAGTTATGCTGTACTTCTATCTATTAATTCAGCGGGAAGAAACTACCTTAATTCCTCGTATCGAAAATACTTATGACCAGCTAATTAATAATTCGATATAAGGCATAATAAATAAAAAACAAGTTAATTAAATTTAAAATAAATTTAACATTTTAACAAGCATATGTAAACGCGTCCGAAAAATGTCCCCACGTTTCTTTATCCTCGGCAGCTGCGACAACAACTATTCGATCGAACTCGAGAGATACTGCGCGTATAATGGCATTATTTGCTTTTATATACCTACCCACCTTTACTCAAGGCTTTAACCTTTTAATATAGTTTATTCTTCTATTTTAAACGGGCTTATTCGTTCTATATTAAAAGTTTGATACGACGTTATAAAAAGGTTTCCCGCTCGGCCTTTGCGATACGTTCAAAGATGTCATAACGTCTAATAATATTAAATGCGCATTTACAAAAGCCGGACTTATTCCATTTAATTTTAATAAGGTTTTTTTCGAATTAAAAGTTCCTCCTAGTATACGAATACCAACCGTATTCCCACTTATCTTTGCTGGTTTTTCTTTCCTTATCTACGAATACACTTAAAAATATCTGTAAAACAAAAAACGACAGACATTATTTATAAAAGTAAATTAAAAATTATGAAGAAAGCTGTCTAACACGAATAATAAATTCGGTTAATTTTATAATAAAAAGCCATATATTGCTTTTACATAAAACCGGTTATTTTGTGAAAAAAGAGTTTAAATTCGAAAAACGAACTATACTTTATGTAAGCGCCGGAATATTAAAAATAAACGTCTTTAAGAAGAAGCAACACTCATGATACAAAAGGAACAAGCTTGTTTACCCAAAAAGGAAGCGGGCAGTGAAAAAATGCAGGTATAACAACGGCTAAAGATAATGGTCGCAAAGGAGTTAAACGAAGGAACGGAAGCATAGCCTTTGCCGTAAACCGGGATGTAATACGCGCACTTATGAAGAAGTTATAAAATACGTCTAGCAAAGGGAAATCTAATTATTTGAAAATGGGTTTAATGCGTTATGAGTGCTTGATTTGAATTTGTTATTGCGAGGTATTAAAAAACGGTCTGGTTCTTAATCTGATCCACTTAGTAGTGTAAAGCGAGATGAATATTTCTTTTTAAAAATAATATATATTTTAAAAGGTAAACTTTCGTTGACAGAAATATTTATAACGTCTTATGGCTTAAATTACGAATTAAACCTCACTGGTAGAGCAATGAAAGCGTAAACAGATTTTCTAGGTAACTTAAATTCGTATATATATTTGTAAGTAGTTTTACACTATTTCTTATTTTATATAATAAAACGGACCTCATAATTTTAAAACTCACTACATTTATCAAACTCGTAACAGTATATTTATATATACCTTAACCCTTTTTTTCTTTCAGCGTCGGACTAATTAATACCCTTTTAAAACTTGATCATTTTGTAATGTTGCACGAAGCTAATTCGACGTTATGGAATATCCTTTTTAATGGGTAGATACTTAACCTTTTAGAGGCTTATAATAATAACTGTATATTACGTTAATATACACGGTTTTACAATGTAAATAACGCTTTTACTTTTATCATATGAAAAGGTTTCAGCTTATAATAACTCTTATTTCATATTTTCTTTTTTATACTTTAATACCTTAGCGCCAAATTATTCATTGTATTAATAAAATAAGCTCAAGGTTTTATTTTAAAAGTAACTTTCTATACTTTATAATGAGACTGAAAACCATCTCTTCGAAAGGAAATATACGGAAAATGTACGTCTTTAACTCATAAAATTCTTTTACTTCCGACCGTTACTTTGACTTAAAGCAGGCAATACAAATTCAAAAATAGTTTAATTCTTTAGGTCGAAAGATAATCATAATAATTATGAAAAAACGGTAGAAACGATAATAAACCCAGAGGCGGTATTAATTCGAATATAATAGTCGTGTAAAGATGATTAACCCTGTACGACCAAGTTTTTTTCCTTATTCCGTACTTCTTGTTACACGATTATACCCCTTTAGAACAATCCTTCCTGGCTAGTTGATAATTGAATTATCCCCTTGAGATCTTTATCCTTTTTTTATATATTATAAATAACTATTACGTTGATCAAATTTAATGACCTGTCGAAGTAAAATTTATAATTCGTTTTAACTGACGTAAAAAAGGTTACCTTTAAAATCGCTAATATTAACGAAAAAGGTAACCTTTTCGATATATTAACCGTGTCGAATATTAATAACTTTATTTATTAACGGGTGCCGGACTTTATAAATATTAGTAAACAGTTAGATATAAGGGACATTAGTTCTGTTGTTATATTAGGCTTGTTGCGTATGCTGTCTCACCGGTGAAACTTTATGTAGCTTAGCTCGAGTACGTATGCGAGCCGATTATGAGGTGACATTTCCGTATATAAGGTGCGTTACAGCCCTCCTCAGATAGCTCATATACCTTTTAAACGCTTTAGGGTACTTGCCGCGTTAATTATTACATTCTATTATTTTCTAGAGGTATAACTATCTCTTTTATCTTTTCTGTTGCGATTAAATCGGTTTAATTAATTAGTCCTTTGTTTAGAAGAACTATAAAGGGTTTTCTTTTTTATAAATTCGGGGTTTTTATAACATTTACTAGTTTTAGGTGCTTTTTAAAGTAGCTGAAGGCTTTTCGAAATAAGGCTTTATTTAGTTTACTAACTAACATATTACCTGTAAATATATAATGCACTATAATTAGGCTTTCTCTCGCTATCTTTCAGAGCTAATAGTTATGTATATTTACGTACCGTAATTATATTTATAAGTAGGCGACGTCGTATTCACTCAGCTATATCATTTATTGGTTATTTTATTTTATATTCAACCGTTATATATTTACATTAATTTCAACCTCTTTAGTTTATTAACTAGTAAGAAATGGGTTTTTAGAAGTTCCGTAACGGACAATGATTCCGCTTCGGTTATAATAGTTATTATTATATTTTATTTATTCTCTCATAATCCTATTATTTTTCTGAAAAACGTTATAACTCAGGTTCTTACTAATCGAGATCTTATAAAGCCTATATCGGTTTATATATTAATTATAACGTATAAGATGGAACAGGGTTCTTTATAATATTTAATAATAAAGCTTTGATGAGATAGATTAAATTTTCACGACACCTAAATATTAATTATAAACGTATGTAAAACGGTATATAGATTTTCTTTAACATATATGTTAACTAGCTGCTTTATAAAGTTAAAATAATATCACCAGATTTCTTTATTTACTTAATTTCTAATTATTTCAATTTTAAGGAACTATTATAAGTTCTTACTACTTTCAAAAGTATCTTATTTTTGGACGTATTAAATTAATTAATCGATAAAGTCCTAATACTTTATATTGTACGTAATAATTATATTACCAACTTAAAACAAGAAAAGTACTTTTTGAGAAAACAAATTATACAGTTTATAAACGAAGGTTAAGATATCAAATCTTAAATATATTAATAAATCTTTTTTGTTACAGTAAAAAGGATCCTTTTAATCTATATAATACTTCCTCAGTTAAAGGTATTTTAGTACGTTATAGGTATCCTTATGGCGTTATTATATATATTTCGTAGGGTAAATTTATATTAACCACAGCGCTTTTACCGTTATATTATTTAAATTTTAACCTAGACTTAACAGTAATGACGCTTAAAGTTGGAAATGACCATTTGAGTAACGTAAATACGTATATACCTTTATAAACATTTCTAGGTGACTCATACCTTCATATAACGATACAGGCTTTATATATTTAAAACTAACTATACTCATTAGATTGGAGGTTTTATAATTATATATACCCTAACACTTGCTTGCCTTTAATAAAGCATTAATTGATGCCTTGCTAAAATTCTATTCTAATATAATTCTACAAGGGAGCCATTTTAAAATTATAGAATATCTTTTCTAACGGATATATGCTTAGGTTTTTATGACCGTACGGCGGTACCTATAAATCTCGCTTATAAACCGGACTTCACGGCTTGAATAACATTTTTATATCTGGTATATTAGAGTTCTTCCCATTAAAATCAAACTTATTTCAGCATTTCATTTTCCTTGAACTTTTCCAGTTTACTAGCAGCTTATCGATCATTATAATAAATTTAATTCAACGTTTTACGTTTAACGTAACTTTTTTGGATTCTATAATTGTACTCATAATAATCTTTTCGAGACGGAACACCCGGCAAAGTTACGTCTTTAACCGGTAAACTACCGTCGCTTTTTACCTTTACTTCAGATTAAAGAACCTAATAAAGGTCAAGTTTACATTTATTTTCTCCGTTCGCGTTATGATTGTAATCATGATTAAATTAAACCCTAGGAAACCTAAATATCTAACGGCCGGTAAAGGTTCGAATATAACCGTTGTATAAAAGTCTTCAGTTCTTTACGAATAAATGTCTTTTGCTTTATTAGTTGTTTAATGAAGTCGATTTTACTTCTAATTAACCGTTTTAAGCAACTATTAATTAGAATATTACGATTAAAGGTTTATCTTTCTTTAATATATATATTCGGTAACTTTTAGATTAATCAACCATGTAAACCTCTCGGAATAAATTATAAAGTTTCTTTTCGGTAACCTAAAATACGTTTCCCTTAATGTTTTTAATAGTACAGATAACGATAACCTTTTTGGTAACTTGATCGGTTTAAATATTAATATGTATATTAATTAATAAATTCCACATTTTGAAAAGATTTATAAATCGATCACCGGTAAGAAAATCAATTTACGTCTTAAAATTTAACTTTTTAAATTATATTTCTTTTAATCGCGTTAATCGTTATAACGTCGACTATATAACTATAAACACGAACGTGAGCTTGTTAAGGCTTCCGATTACATATTATAACCTCGTTAATATACGTTAAATAAATATAGTAAACCTTAGATGAAATTCATAATAAAAAAGAGTATTAAAGAGTACGGTTATATAAATATATTACCATTTTAAACATATATACGATTGACAATGTTATTAATTTTAACGTTATTTTGTATTATACTTGCTTTTTTCTTCATGCTCTTTCCAGATTTTATACCCTCGTTTCGGGCCTAACTATATAATATTAAATTTTTATATTCAATATTCAAAGAAAACAACTAAATTATATCATAGAATTGGTAATTCTTCGGGATATCTTAATCGTATTCGATTACGTGGGGGAAAGCTTTATTTTAATGCTTTGAAGGCATTAAAAAGTATAATAAAGTTATAATTAATATACTTTACTTTCGAATCTTTGGTTAATATTCTCAATAAAAACTAAATATTTATAGGTAATACATATAAGGTGTTTATAGTTTTTAAAAATTTAGCCGAACTTAACAAAGTCCATTACGACTTTGTATCCTAATCGGAATATTCCTTTTTAAAAATTGGGACATATTTATCTTTTCGCCTTTACTTTTTTACAAACTTAATATTCGATTATTATAAATCTTTTTAATCGGATTTCTTTAAAGTAAATATAACTAGGCATATTATTTCGGGGCCTTGATAGCTTAATTATAGGGACCATATAATATCGTCATATATACGTGGTAGCCTTTTCGTCTATAAGTTAATATTTCGTATATAAATAATAAAAGCTTTATAAGATATTATTACGTTAACGTACTAGATAAGCTCGCAGCTCCCTTTAATAACATTCTAACTATCTATCTTTATTCATTTATTACGCAACATTAAATCATAAAACGCCTTATAAAAGAATCTAATATGAACCTCGCTATTTAGGCTGGAAAACAGACCCTAAAACTTTACTTTAAAACCCTTACTTTTACTTGCGATATTACCGAGCAGACCCTAACAAAGTAATAGGGAATAAGTTATAATTATTCAAACTGCTAATTCGTAAAACTAAGTTTTATAGCCATTTATCATATTAACGCCAAAAACTTATCTTCATTTTTATTATCTTGATAATTTATTATTAGCCGAGTAAAACGTTAATATTAATCCTAATAATTAAATAGGAAATAGATTAAGCTTAAAATAGCTTCACCCTTTTACTAAAAATATACGAACCCGTATAAAAGGATCGAAACGTTTCCCTATTTTTAAATGTTCCGAAAGCTATCATTTGATCGTGTTCGAAAAGTATTGCGCAAATAATAATATTGTTACCTTTTATATACCCGCATATTCCTTTTACAGGCTTTAACCTCTCAAGCTATCCTATCTTTCCGTTTTATAACGAAAATTATATATAACGTTACATTATTTATATCGTAAAGAAAGATTTCCTTGCGGGCTTTTACGACGCGTTTTAAGCCGCCATAACGTCCGAAGATATGATATCCGAATTTACGAAAATTAAACTTATTTTACTCGATTTTAATAACGTCCTTTCCGGACTGAAAATTCCTCCAGTCATACCTATACCGATTATCTCGCCGCTTACCTTCGCCGGTTTTATTTTTTTACCTTTCGTAAAAACCCTTACACATATTCGGAAAATAACAAAATGAGGACATTACTTACAAAAGGAATATTAGAAAGCACCAGGTTAACTCGTTAACAAAAATAGTCGATTTAGTTAATTTTCTAATAAATAGTAAGCTGTTACTTTGAAACGAAATTACTCTTCATCGGGAAGAAACCGCCTAATTACACAAAACGAATTACATCTTAATTAAACGTTGACAAACCAAAAACAAACATTACTAAAAAAAAGATACTTATTATATCAAAAGGACAAACCTTTTTAAACAAAAGAGAAAAAGGTGCTCAAAAGATGCAACTATTGACGGTTAATGATACGGGTCGCAAAAGGATTAAAACGAAGAAACAGAAATATAATATATACGGGAAGCCCGGACATAATTCGCCTACTCATAATGAAGTTATAAATACGTCTAATGATAAATAATCTGATTAATTTGAATTAATTAAATATATTTTAGTTAATTTATTTGCATTTATTATTACGAAGGGCAAAAGAAGCGAGTGGCAAGTTTGTCTAAGCCGCTAAGTTATCTGATACGTTAATACCTTTAATAACGAATTGATGAAATATACTTATTAGTATAATAATATTTTTATTAAATCTATTTGGAATATAATTATGATTCGTTGTGCCCTCTATTAATAACCTTTTGTTAGGAAGTATTAAAGTTACATCAAGTTACATACAAATTCTTCGTAATAACTACGTCATATAACCGTAATATCCTCCCACTTTTAAATCTTTAAAATAATATTTTAACCTTCCTGTGGTTTTTAATTGGGGCAAAACTATGATTTACGAATATTCTCTGAATTTACATAGTCGGCGTCAAGTTCAAGTACTTCATAATAAAATTAAAAATATATGTATTAAATTCTGAATTTAAGATAGATATATTTTTACAAGGCAAAAATGAAGCGGTTATAGCGCTACGATAATTAATGATTATAACATACGTTTAAACTCGTTTTACTTTTTTAAACGCCAATTATTCTTTATAAATAACCTTTTTACAGTTTTTTATAAAAAGTTAATATTTTCCTTTAAAGAAGAATTAAAAGTAAATGCAGATTCAAATTAACCCTTAAACGGCTGTTCTGGACATAAAATCTCCGAAGTCTTACTAATGAATATATAAAAGCACTGATGTAACATATACGCAATGGTTAAGCAGGCTTTATAAGGAATGTCTTAATTGTTTAATTTGTTATGATTTCTTTTACTAAGGTTTTGGGCAATATAAAAACCGTTACGGTTGCCATACTTTGGCTTTCGCCTAGATTCCTTACACTGTAATTAACGGCTAATACCTCTGGTGTTTCCTAATTACGATCGTCATAATTAAATAGTTCTATAAAGGTTCTATAAACCTTTGGAAGAGTTACGTTAATAGATTTTGATATAGATAAAGGATGAGTTATAACCAATTAATTTAAAAGGTAAGCTGTTACCTTTTACTAATTAATCGCACCGTTATTAATCTGAACTTTTTTTACAATTTAAAAGGTTATTATCCAGGTTTTCTTATTAAAAGAGAAAGCTGGATATAAGTCGTTAACCTATACAACGCTTATATTCGTTTTTATAATATTGTATCCTTGTTTCTAATCAGTAATCTTTTAGGAGATTACGATTCATTCCTTTAATCTTTTGTCAAAGTTCGAAGTTTACTTATATTACTTCCAGCACTTTCGCTAAATGTTAACTAATAACCTGCTATTGTATACTTTGTCGAATTTAACTAACTCAGCGCGTTACTTTCGTAAAGACTTCTTTAACTGAAAACTGATTTTTTATTTCCTGGATAGATAAACTGTAGGATTTATTGCGTAAATTCGTTAACGCCTGCATAGAAGGTTTCGTATTTTTAATGCTTCTAAATATATGCCGCGAAGTCCTAAATATGAACCTCTTAACTTTCAGTAATTATCGTAAAAGACATTATAGCATAGCCGGTTAAATCAAGGCTTTCGATTTATGTAATCCCTTTGTTAAATAGACTATACGTTTTCGGCGTTATTTAACGGAATAATCTTTCCGAGTAAAAGATTCTTTCTGGTTCTGTCAGTCTAGCAGGCTATAATCTTAATTAATTAGGAACGATACAGTTTTAAATATTAACCGCGTTCGTTTTAAATTAAAATTCGCATTTAAATCGATCTTAGGGCTCACGTCTTTCGATAAATAACACAGAGCGTCTCCTATACGATCGTTAATATTATTCTTCATATGTATGGATGATCACTTTTAATATCCAGATTATATTTTTTAAGAATAAGAAATTAATTAAGATATAGGGGAATTAAAGCAATAAAACTTTTAGTTGGTATATGTAAGGAATATTATTTATGTTTTTATACGAGGCTAGTTACATATATTCTCGTACGTGTGTAACGTTATTTAGCTTAACTCCGGAACATATATAGGCAGAATAGTAGGTGACCTTGGCGTATATGAGGTGCGCTACGGACTCCTCACCCATCTGATATAAATAGATATTTAACGACAAATATTATTTTATACTTAAAAGCTTAATTTTTAAACGTTTTTCTTTCTCTATAGCTGTAATTATTATAACAGTAACTTATATGATTGTAAATTCGAAACTGAACTTGTTAAAGTTCTTAATTAAAGATGATAATATCATTTCTATAGGGTAAATAAAGGTAATAAACCTTACATAAGATTCGCTGAAGAAAAGCATTTAACAGTACGGTTATATAATATACTGGCATTTTAAAAATATATATAATTAACAATGTAAATAACCTCACCCTCTTTCGTTTTATAATCTTTGCATTTTAATTATACCTTTTAAAGATTTCATATCTACGTTTTTCACGTCAAAATATAATAGTAAACATTCAAGTTTGCTATTAAAAAGAGGCGACTAAAATATATTTCCAAGTTAATAATTCTTTATAATTTCGACCTAGTCTTCCATTAGTTATAAAGAAGCTTTATTATAATATTTCGAAACTTTCTTAAGGTATTAAATTACTACGGTTACTGTATCTTCCTTCGAGTTTTTCAAGTAGAGACTTTAAATAAAACGAGAATATTTATAGATGATAGAAATGTTAAATATAACCTTTTTAACGTCGTTTTCAAGGTTATTGAAATCCACCGGAATTTCTTTCTCCTGATCTGAATACTTCTTTATTAATTCATAACGAATTTAGGTTTTCGCTTTTATCTTACTATATATTTTATATTCAATTACTAAAATACCCTTAAATCGGATGCCGTTAATATAAAAATACAAGCAGAAATTTATTTTAGAGATTAGATAATCTAATCATTCATTTTATATAACACTATTAGTTACATATAACTGTTTGTATTTCATAAATTTCTATTTCGGCTATGATTATTAAAGCTTTCATAAATATTTATTACGTTAATATCTTTAATAACGAAATAATTAAACTTAGTTTTTAACGTAACAATAGTTTAATTATAGTTATTCCGGTTATACTTTGTGATCGTTTAATTATTTTTATAAGAACACAGCTCTCTATCGTCAAATAGGGCTAGAAAGTACCCCATATAAATTCTGACAAGACCGCCTGCAGCAACAGGGGCTGAGACGACCCGACAAGAGTTTCGTGGCTCAGTTGAGTCAATAATTAGTCTGGTTATATAACAAATTTTGTTAATAACCCTTTTGTCGAAAGTATCGGAATAATAAGAAATTCTAAACAAATCCTTTCTCATAAACTACGTTATATGACCGCAACGATTTCATACTATTAGAAATTTATAATACTACATTAAGCTTTTCGTACTTTTTTTAACAAAATGAAAATGTTATTTACATACATTTTATTGCTTTGAAAATTTAATTTAAAATTTATGAACATAGTAATAATGTTGAAAAGATATGTCGTAAACTTCAAATACAAGTAAATAAATCTTTTAAATGATAAAAAGAAAGGATAATAATCTTACGTTAATTCATTATTAACAGATACGTTAAAGTCCGTTGTATTTATTTTAACCATTAATCCGTCTTTATAATTAATTTGTCTAGGCTCTTTAATAGAATACTATTCTGTGTCTTTAAAACCAATTAAAAACAATCCTGTCTTAATTAAATTTTTTTAAAGAATATTAAAGTAAATTTTCTAAAAACCTTATAAAGGAATGTATAATAATATTCGAATAATTTATAAACCGCGCTTTACTGAACTTTATAAGAAATATCTTAAACATGAGCTTTATCACGCTCACGCTTGTTAATAGTTCGATCTATATAAAAGCCTCTATAACTACCCCGCGTCTTACCTCACCTGTATCAGGCCTCCCTGGCTCGTTCTCTATTTTCTTGGAAGGTACTCAAGTACCACTCTATAACGCTAAACATTAAGCAATGAAATCCCAAATGCCCGAAACGAACAAGGGAGGCCTGAGTTATAGTTATGCGAAAAAGGGGTTCACAAGGTGCTTTTACTTCTTTAAAAACCGAAAATCTATAATATATTAATAACAAAACGTCCCCTGTAGATACATACATATTTATATGGCTACTTGGATCATAGCCTATTAATAATACCGTTCTAATTCTGCTCAAGACCCGTTTGACACTTTTCAAGGTTAACGCATATAATAACTCCAGCCTGAACTCGTCACGTTTTCCTTATCCTTTTCCAAACGCAACGAATCCGAATTCTCTCAATACTACAGGGCCACGCCCTTGAAACAAAGTCTACGGGCGCGTATATTAAATATTTAGCAAAAATATAAGAAAAGGAATATAAAGTTTAAAAGTTTCAGCCGTGGTTAGAGTCTTTTATAACGATAACCGAACTACTAATTCGACCGTTCGGATTAACCGATGAATTAATGTATCAAAAGAACGCGAATACGCGATAAGTTGTTAATATACGAAACTTACAGAGGGTTATTAGTTTTATTAATTAAAACCCCATTATAAACAAGTATTATGATACGATATACGAGTGGCTTATAATCGTCGTAACAAACCCTAAATTCCGCCGGCCGCTGAAAAATTTATTATTGGATAATAAAGTCATCCATATTACTTTAAATAAAGGTTAACGGTTTATAAATACGCTGGCTCTTAACTGGTTTCAACTTTTAAGTCAGGCAATTATATGCTTAAGAAAAAGATGGTAGTTGTATAACACAAAACGTAAGGCGAAGCGGTTTCGTAATAATAACGATCTGGACGTTCCGATATATCTTTTCCTTATAGTTCTAGCCATTATGGTGAAGATCGTTTCTAAAATTAACGGCAATTATTTACCCCATTTAATAAGCAGGTTTTTATTATCTTCGACTTTTTACGAAACAGTGTTAATATACTAAACGGTTTAAGTATAGGGCAAAATTATGATACGTTAAATAACGGCGTAACCCGGTTGTTTAAGATGATAAAATAACCAAGTTATTGCCTTCAGAATAATATAGTTTTAATTAAGATAAGCTAGGTTTTACATTGAGGTAAAACAGTACAATATCGTATTTTAATACCAGAACTTCAATGTTAAAGATTATGTTCAAATTACAACTCTTCGATATCGCTTTATTATACGGAACCTTATTACAGGCCTTATTTATCTTCATAATCGCTTTTTAAAAAAAAGGTTAAAGTAATTTCTACTCCGTCCTAATTAATATTATAAAATAAAACCGTTTTACGAAACGTTATAATAATATCCGGTAGGGTTTAATGCTTTCCATTGATTGGTAATTAATATTATACGTGATTCTTAAGGTTTTTATTAATACTCATTATAAAGGAAATGATAAATATTTTTTAAAGGTTTATAAATTCAAACATATATCGTATAATAAATGGGATTCGATCTTGTTAAGATTAATTAACAAAAACGAAAGTCCGATTAAAAATATTAATAACCTTTCTATAAAGATTTTCTAAAAGATATGTACATTTTTAAAGGAAAAGACCTTTTTAACGGTTTTTGGAACTCCTTTATTTCATTTTCAAGAATTTGAAAATAATTAATTATATCTGGAAACTATAGGCTAACTAGGCGGAAGCAGTTAATTTACATAAGAAAGAATAATGGTTTCATTTCGTTTTTGCTTTATTCTATATATAAATAAACTCCCTTTTTATATTCGTACGTACCTATGAACTTGATAATACCAACGGAGCGCATATAACGTAAGCAACGTTAAAGGCGGATCGTTACCTTTAAATAGCATAACGTAATTATATTAAAATTGATTAAAATTCTACCTTTTTTAAACCCGTTAGTCTTTATATTCGTAACGTTTGTATCTGTGTCTTATTGCTACAAAAACTACTTATTTAATACGAACTACTTACAAAAGAAACATTTAATATATACGGAATAATTGAAAATAAAGTAACCAAAACTCTTTCTTCTAAAACGCAGCTTACCGAGTATATATATTCCCGGTTAACTATCGTTTATTTCGAAACTATCGCGTGTAATATAATTTCGAAATACCGCGGTTATGTTAAGTGGATAAAGAAAATATTGCGGAGGCTTAATTAAGGCGACTCAATAAATTAGGCTTTATCTAACGTCATATTTTTTTATTGTTTACTAATAATAGGTCATTTATAATATAAATAAGTTCACCAACAGTTTATAGGTATTTTACGTTTTAATTCGGAAATATAACTTGCATATATTACTTTTTGGATAATAAAACCTTAATTAAAACGTTTAAAAAAAGTCGGCTTATAGATTAATAATAAAGCTCGCCAGAACTTTAATACGAATAATATTCCGAAAGGTAACAAGTCTTTCGACCGAACTATTAATAGTAACCCGCCATTAAGTAATATGATCTTTATTATTAAAGAATTTCTAAATTTCTACGACCTTTGAAGAATCCTCAGTTTATTAATAATTTTCATATATTATACGTTATAGCGACGTTACTTATATTAAAAGGCTAAAACCGATAGTATCGGTTCTTTTTTATAAGGGCGGTTAAAGTGATTACGTTACGAAAATGCTTTATTTTATTTAAATATTACGTTTTATAATACTAAATCGCGTACTTCAGGGCTTAATTTTAATATTACGTTTGCCTTTCATAAAATGTAAAGCAAAAACATAAGAAATACTGAACTAAAAAGGCGAATATTATAACTTATGGCTTGCTGGCGAACTCCGTCAACTGAAAAATAATATATATAACGTTAATATTTCTTTTCCCGAAATTCGTTCTTGGCTAAGTACTGTATTTTTCTAAAAGCGCATATTTGACGCCCTGTACTTTTCCGCGAAATAGGCGTTATATTATGCGAAAATTGGTATCGTTTATTGCGTAGTTTCTGGTTATTAAATAATATCTCTTTCGAGTTAAAAAGGATTGTTAAAAATCCGAGAACGTTTTGGCCACGGGCTGAAAGGTTATAAAGGTTAAGCCTATCGATTTTAACGGTACAGTATTTATTATTAATAATAACAGTGGGTTACAAAACTTAAATACGATAAAAACAAAAGTTAATTCATAAATAAATGAAATATAACTCTTTAAGTAATTTCTGGTATTAGGTTGATTAAAAATATTTTAGTTTCGGATGACAGGAAAATCTCATATAAGCAACAACGTTGTAATTATATAATATAAATTATGACAGATTACGTAAAGGGTTTTAATTAACCTCATCTGTCGGCGTTTCCGTCGTTGTTTGATAAATAAAGTAAGGATTTATTAAACGAACACAAACCGTTAACATAATTTTTACTTTTGTATTATCTCTATATTTTATTATATTTTATTTAAACATTTAATTTTAATATTAATATAACGTATTATTCTGTATAATTTCAATTAAAGGCCTTTAACTTGGAAGTTGTATTTATAAAACTGTTATACAAATGTTTTATATTAATACAAGTTAACATATTAATAATGTCGTATTACTTATAAATAAATATTTCGTATAACGTACCACACCAGTAAGTCGGACACACCAGCGAGTCGGACACTTTTTGGCATCTCGCAACAACCAATTCAAATAACTCAACTACAACACATCCAATTAATTCAAATCAACCGTATTCTTTTTCGCTAACCGTATCTCTAGCTTTCGAACAAATGCACGCATTATATCAAAGCTTATTGCGAACGCCTTATTATTATTTCTTCTTTCCAGGCTTTTACGACAGCTACTGCCAACAGCAACTAATAACAATTACTTACCATTACCTTTCCTGGCGAATAAAAAAAGTTATTTATCTTATATAATAAATGTTCTTCTTTATTGGAAACGTCCGTTTTAATAATTCCAAATACATACAATCGAATTATTGTTCTAACAAGTCTTATAATACCGCGACACGCCTAACGACGCGCCCCAGAACGTATCCCATAACAAGCCCTACAGCCTTGCTCTACAGCCTTGCAACGCGCCCTACAATCGCCTTTTAATACGACGTATTTTGCGAATATCTTCCACGTATTAAAGCCGGACAAAAAACGCTCGCGTATATAACTTGGGAATTCGGTCGGTAATCGTTTTCTTGTCGGTCGGCTTTAGTATTTTCGAAATGGGAGTAATATTAGCTTAAATGCGTCAGGAAATAATCGGTCGCGTACGGGTAAGGGGGGACCATATAACAATAAGGCGTTCGCAACAAACTTTAATATAATGCGTATACTTATTCGAAAGCTAGAGATACGGTTAACGAAAGGGAATACGGTTAATTTAAATTAATTAGATGTGTTATAATTAAGTTATTTGGATTAGTTGTTGCGAGATGCCAAAAAGTGTCCGACTCGCTGGTGTGTCCGACTCGCTGGTGTGGTACGTTATAATTAATTTATAAATATATATTTTTACGATTCTTTATAAGATTTATTTTTGCCCTTACTCCCTCTGTAGGGCTATTACAATATCTATATTACTAGATTCATCTGTAGTGCTAAAAGCTGAAATTATGTCCGTCCTTAGCTCTCTAGGCGAGTGTAGGTTTTCCTGAACATCATTATTCGGGAATATAATAATACCTAATATTTTGAGATCGTATATAAATATTTGTCGCCGCATTCTCAGAAGTAGTTTGCAAATTTAATATCCGTATAACCTCGTAAATCGTAACATTCATAAAACAGCTATAAAATACATACCCTGGAGTTAAAAAATCCGGTTAATAAATTTATAAACCTTATTTCGTATCGTTTACAAGATACTTAATTTATATACTTTTACGTTAAATTATAAAAGTTGTACTTTATACATTATCCTTCATTAGATTTATAATTTAATAATATATAAGACTAGTATAATCCGTTATAAAATTAATCTTCTTTAATCAGGCTTTATCTTTTAAGATATTCCAACCGGTATTGTTAATACTTTCTGGTAATATACATTAAGGCCTATATAAATTTAAAAAGATATAATTATAATATAAAATTGGAATCATATTTCCGATTTATAAATTTATTTTCAAATATAAATTCTTTTTATATAATATATCTTTAATTTAGGTTTAAAATATCAGGTACTCGTCATCTTTTAAAGTGTTCTATATCAATATAAACTCCTGGTATAGATTTGGTATCTAGAGTCGCCTACGCGCAATATTCAATTTCTATCAGATCTGTCCTCAATTTTAGGGTTATCGAATATTATTTAATTAGTACGAAGTTCTTTAAGTAGCGAAAAGTCGCAAATTATACTACGTTACCTGTTATTTTAATAATAGGTTTAATTATATATTAATTTAGGACTTTATCATTTATTCGTTACGTTGTATCTTTGTAATATTATTAACCAGTTTAATGTACTTGGTAAAATGTTTAAATTTCGTCGGGCGTATCTAAAGTGTATTATCGTCAAGGTTTTAAAAAAGGCCTTTACTGTATTATTAAGTTCGTGTATATATTATAATATTATAGAAAGTATGGAAGTATGTATTATAACAAATACTCTAAATATTAAATTCAAGGTATATAAGTTCGGGGTTAGTATAATATACTAAGATATATCAAGGTATACAAAATAAAGGTAAATCCATTAAAGTAAATAGTATCAGAGATGTATTAAATAATTAAAATAGCTTTATCCGGTATAGTTTTAAATAAAGCTAAGTCAGAACCTGTAATAAAAACTTTAAAATAAAAAAGACTCTATATAATTCATAAATATTTATTATTTCCTTTTTTATAACTTAGCTTTTCGTTAGAAAAAGGTATCTTTAATTCCGAGCTTAATATTTAACAACGGCTATAAAATGGAGGAAATATTCTCATATAATTATACAATCCTAAAATTTGTATACATTTCAATTATAATTAAATATATCTTTTTCGGTTTCTTTTAGAGCTTATTAATTATTTACCAGTTTCGTTTATACATTATATAACGTAATATATTTATTCACCTAATGCTAATAATCTGCCCGGATATTATTTCGCCTAAATATTCTACTCGCCTATTATATTCTGGACCTTAAATTCCCATTTCTAGTCTTAAATATTTAAATGTATTACCAGTAAACGTATATTATTCCTATATGTGCTATTTATAAAGGCTCTTACTATAGGATCTAACCTTATGCAGCTTATATAATAGAATTACAGCGGTTTAATAACGCGAAATATAATACCCGTCTTTTAACGCATTATAGTAACTTAACAAGAGATTAAAATATATAATAATACGAATGCCGTTCAGTTATCGTTCGATACGAACTATATTAACTACGGCGCTAATTTTTCTCCTTTCATTTATAATTATATATATTGTCCATTTAAATATTGCTCCACTTAATAGGTCATTTCATTATGCCTTGAAATGAATATTTAATAAAGTGATAATTTTTAAGCCTTCAATAAAATCAGGTTTATTAATATATATACAAAAGAGTGGTTTGCTTATCATTATATAATCATTAACGTATATTTTATTTCTCGTAATATCGGAATCGTATTTGAATAAACCTTTAAAAGTCTTTATTATATATATATAAAACATAAACGTTTAATAAAAGCCGTATTTATATATATTAACAATATTTAAAGGCAGTTTTAACTCTAGAAAAACGAGGTTATAAGATATTACAGAATATTATGCGATTTTTCAATATATTAAAATATAACCGTAAAGGTAACGAATTGGAAGTCGCGAATTATTAAATGATAACACTTTAAAATAATATAGGTATTTTGTATATTAGAGATCCAGCTCCTATATTTTATTTAATAAAACGTATAATTCGAGTTGTTAGTCGTTTCCAGAAGTTTATAAATAATATTAGGCATATAATAATACTAAAATGTTAATTAGGATTATGAAACAATAAAACCTTTTAGAGTATATATTATATAAATATATTTTTTATCATATTAAGCGGAATGGAATCCGGCTCTATTTATACATCTATAATTAAAAAATTAGCATATATAGAGATTGATTTAATAAGTATCGTAATATTTTCGGCGTTAACGCTGAGGCCTTTACTAGCTATCTATATTTCCGACTTAGCGTTTATTTATATGGGATTTCGCTATAAATGAATTCCGAAATCCATTCGTTCTCTTAGTTATACTGAAAGAAAAATAATTATGTAGTAAGCAGCCGAAACCCCTGACCTTTATAAGTTTTGTACTTTAAATATGAGATTTTAAAAGGCGCCTCCGGAAATACCGGTAACCCCTAGCTTCAGGAACTTGTTAATGAACGGCTTATTTGCGCTTTTCGACAAATCACTTACTTTAGTTTACTTATTACTCTTAAAACTCTTATTAACATCGCGACGAAATATACGATAGAAATCTAAAAGTATTAATGAGAACCTTAAACTAACTATTATACGAATACTGTAACGACCAAAATAATTAACAAAGAAAATAGTTAACAGGCGTAGCAGACCTTACGAAAATATGGTTAAACGCTATCTTTAAAGCACACCACTGACGGTTACGGGAAAATAGAATTACAAACGCAAGATCTTTGAATTTATCATAAAACCGCGACCCTAAATGTTTTAAACTAAATTTTAAAAAAGCGAACGTTGGAACCATTATGCTACTGGCAAAGAAATCACATTTTTAATATTAGCCAAAGATTATCCATATTACTTATTTACATTTATAATCAAATTTTCAAATTAATTAATTGACCCGAGCCAGGATACCTTAACGTTTAAAAAAGATAGGAACATTTTGAAGCTAATAAAATAAGTTCGAAAAAAAAAACGAAAAGTACAACTTAAAAAGTATTAAGTCGGTTTTGTAAATCAAAGGAGACAAGTCGAAAGCTATAGTTTATTATATATTACTAACAATATATCGTTAAATCGAACCAAGAAAAATTAATATTTATAAATTACCTAACGAATATACTATTCATAAAATAAACATAAGAAGTAGGACGTATAGTAATAGTATTCGTTATATTATTTCTCTACTTTTTTACGACATTTTAATATAAAAGGAATACGGCTTCGGATTTTAAGGCGACGTTTATCTCGTAAGCACGAAAGTAAGCTGGTGAAGTATACTTATAACGTCCCTGACATTAGCGAACTCTAAGATATACCGTTAAAAGCGGCGAAAAGTTAGAACGCCTACCTTGACCTTGAATATATTACGACGGTTATCCCGTAAAAATGTAGGTAAGATGGCGAAGTATACCTAAAACGTCTCTTATTTTAACGAATTTAAAAATATACTGTTAAAAACCGCGAAAAGTTAAAACGTCTGCCTTGACCTTTAATATACCCTGGCCATTAACGACCGCAATCCTGCCTTGAAATAAAACGCGTTGTTTATTATCAACGCGATTAAAACCGGCCGGATTTCGCTGTTCAATTTCTAATTTAATATTACGAATATGACTATTATCGGATAAGGACTCGTACTGTTAAGGCGTAATTTTATAACTTCCAATCGGATTATTACGACGGCTTTATTGTCCGACGTATTATTCATACCGTCCGGTTACGTAGTATCGCCTTTTAGTAATGCTGGCAACTCCGATAACGATACAAAAGCAAAAAAACTATACAAATATAAATCCAATAACGAAAACGGTCCCGGTAACTACAAGATATTAAGGCAAGATAAGTTTTAACCTAACGGTATAAATAATAGAAATAAGGGTAGCTTTTAATTATCACGATTTAAAATATCGCGAACTATATATACCGATACGGACATTACGATAACCGGGTTCGTAACCCCAGGTCGAGAAAGTATATAAATCGTATACCGAGTTAATATTAAAATAGATAAAATTGTAATTGTATTTTTAATAACCAGTTTCAACCGAACGATTATATAAGGTGTATCTTAATTAAAACTACGCGAGGCTTATACCGGCTTGGTAATTTCTCTTAACGTTGATCGAATTTAAAATATAATAATAATACGGATTTTATATAAAACGGTCCCAGGTATGAGAATATAATATAGGTATTTTAGGTTACGCGACTTTTGTCGTTTATAAAAGTTTTTCCGTGTTTTTTTATAAATTAAATCTACCGTAAAAAAAGGCGAATATTTACAACCTTTTAATATTTTTACTTATTAAGCCAGAAAACTCCTTTAACTAAAATCCTTCTATTTAGAACTAAATAAAGGCTTTTAATTTTATTTAACCACGGCGAAAACCTATTAGGCAGAAGTGATTTAAATTTAAGAAGAATAAACATTTAGTTTGCTCCTCTACCGCTAACTAGAAACGATCGCGTAAAGAATAATTCGGTTCTTAATCGTTTATAATAAGATTTGATTATTTTCTAAATAATTCCTTCGACAGATTAGTTTGTAGTTATTTTTATATAGGTTTTTTCACATTTAATAATTCGAGTATACAGATAGAATTAGCCGTATATAAATTATAATACGGTCTACTCTGAATAGGCTTATTGCGGTCCTTTCTAATATAATAGGTTCGTTTTTTTCAATGTATTATGATCGTTTTCCGTATATATTCGCCGTTAACTAACGTATGCCATTAAGCTCTTATCTTCGATCTAACAGGCAAATCGAAATTATTTTATTATAAAGGTGTACGAATCATAGGATGATTATTTTAAGTAATTAATAGATAAGATTAAATTTAAAATAATTATTACGTTTTAATTAAAATCGTTTATAATAAATTACGTGTCGTCCTGTTTATTGCTGAAGCCGACTATGTTGACTTTTAATAAAATATTTATGTTTTTATAAATAATAGGTTTTTTAATTTACCGGCCTTGATTTTCTTCGTTATTTCAGTTTTTATAGTAAACCACTTAATTTTATCGTTATTAAACACTTAGTAAGTTGCAAACAGGATAACCTATTTAAAACTACCTATATTAAGTCGCGTATAATTAAGAATTATTTAACTAAATCGCGGTTATATATTTTCTATCAAAAAGTATTCCGGTGTTTTTTTATTATACTACCCGATTAATATCCAGGGTATCCAGACTTATTTTAAAAACGACGAAGAATATTCGGATACGAAAACGTCTATTAGGTTGGTTTAAATTATCGTACATATAAGCTTGGTCCCGGTAATGTATTTCGAAGCTATATCACTTCATAAATTGTTTTATAACTCTTAATAAATAGATAGAGCTTATTATAAAGCTATTTAGATATTTGCGTATATTTATAATCTTTACTTTGTTATTAATATAAATAATGGTTTTAATTATAATATCTACGGCGTTAAGCTAGATCTTATAGTTATTGTTGAATAATCTTTATATATTAATGTTATAGGAACGAGGTTCCTATCTCTATGAGACCCGCTTGTCAGACCTGGTGTGGACCCGTCTCGGGAAAACCACGGGCTAGAAGGCTTGGCCTTCTACGTGATCTAAGTGATCTAAGTGATCTGGACCAGATCACATAGATCACATAGATCCATGGCACACTTATTAAAAGGCAGTTGGGGATATATATGAACCAATCTCTTATATAAATAGCACCTATTTAGTTTCCCTTTTTAGTTATTAATCTAAGCTCTTAATTAAAGGTAACTGTACCGTTTTTTAATTAAACGAAAAATCTTTAAATCTTTTTAACGAACAAACCTTTTAGTGAATTATTTCTCGCCTTATTATTGCCTGCAAATCAAAACCCCATTTCGGATATTGCTTATACTTCCAGGTGGATATATGATAGGTTCGTTATATTTTGATAGCTCCTTAATTAATAACCGACGGATAATTCCAAGCCCAGTTAAATATGAACTTTTTTAAATTTAATAAAAACGATATTATAAAGCAACGTTTAGAAAATAGATAATATATTCGATTTCCGTTATAAGCTAATAAAGGATAAATAACCAGATTAAATAATCTACCCTTTATCGAAAAAGTCTTTTAATTAATTGATAACATTATACTTTATAACCCGTGGTTAGGGAGAACTTTCTTCTTTTTAAACCTAGCATTTAACCCCGGTTCCAAAAAACATTATTAAGGTTTACGCAGATTCGGAAAAGGAAAAAGAATTAGTAGCCTAGGAACCTTAAGGCCTAAAAGGAAAAGAGAAAAAGCTCTCCCTTAAAAAGAAAATGGAAATCTTGTTACGTAGAATCTAAGCCCTGGAAAAAGATAGAAAAGAAAAACCCCGGCCCCCCCAAAAAAATATATCTTAACCTACCCGGAAAATGGAGGAAAGAACCCCAGCACCTTTATCATTCGGCCCTAATCGGTACCGCGAAGCAATTATCCCATCCTCCAGCTATTGCGGAATACCGGAAATCAAAAGTTATAAGCTAATTACCCCGAAAACCTATAACGGAATTACAGGTATAAAAGGATTTTTTATTAAAGCCAGAACTTACATTGAGTTTTATTAAAAGTTCTTAATAAAGGATTATCAAAAAGTGATAACCATTTTCCAGCTGCTTATTAAACGAGTTTACTTTATAATTTAAACCTATTATAAAGAATTACCTCAAGAATTACCTTAAGAAATCCTTAAATATTATTAAATATATCTTTAACGATTACCGGTATTTCGAAAACGGAATACGAATTATGTTTGGAAATCTATATAAGGAATAATACGCGGTAAAATAATTACATCTTTTTTATTAAACTAAATTAACGGAAGAATATATAACGGAATTCAACGGTTTAGCCGTAATTTTTAATTTACTAAAAAACGCCTTATTTTATCCTTTTCATAATAGCTTAAAACCAGAAGTTAAGGATAAAATATATATAGTACCAAAGATAAAATCCTTTAAGGAATATATTAATAAAGTAATTATTGCTAATCGACGTACCTTTAATCTGTACTTTAAAAGAAAAGGAATTAATAAACGAAATAACGATAAAGGCTTTAGCAGCTAAACTAAGAAAAATAAGGGCAAACTTTAAAAGGAAGTAAGTACCGTTTCGAAAAAGCCCCAAAAAGATAAATCTAATATAGAATGTTTCAACTACAGCAAGAAGGGATATTTTAAAAGCGAATGCGGCTTTTCCGTTAAGAGGAACTCCAAGAAAGGAAGGATTCCTTAACCCTAAAAAAAAGCTAAAGCGGTTAAATAAAAAACCGACAGTAAGGCACAAGAAAAAGAAAATAAAATCAGCTCGATTTTTTTCCAGCCAGAATTCATTATTGCCACCACTATTCAGATCCAGAATAACATTTTAAAGTACGAAAATTACCTTATTTGCCAGGAGTTTAAGGTTAAAACCTGCAAGTATTACTCCGGACAAACGGCTTTTAAGATAACTATAAAGCTAAAATGCTTTTGCCATCTTAATACCTTGCGGTATAAGATGTAAAACGAAAATGGTCAGATTCGACCTAACGTTACAAATTACGGATAGTTATAGCCGGAGCTTTGTAAGCTTCTTAAATATACGGTACATACCAAACTTCGAACAAGCCAGCATAAGTTATTGCATTTTATCGCTTATTACCTCAACGATTGTCTCATTTATCCTAAAGCCAAAAAAGATAATAACTTCTGGCCCGGATAAAACGAAAAGATACTTACCGAACCAGATAACGAATGCAGATGTACAGAAACTTCCGGATAGCTAAAGCACCTTAGGTTTTGTTATTTACATCCCGAATTAAAATAAAGTTCAAAGGCTATATTATAAGAATGCTTATGTGATTCCCCGATACTTTGCATTTAATACGAACTTTTAGATCTGGGCATACCTTTTTCGAAAATTTATATTTTTAACTATATAACGCGAAAAATGCAAAATTGAGGATTAAGCCCGAAAACAATAATTACCTTTAAATGCAAATATGGCAAAAAAACGTTGTTTAAATGCAAAAACGATTAATGTACTAAATATACGGTTCGAAACGTACGCGAATAAAAACCTTTTTAAGCTGAATATTATTATAAGTTAAAAAACGCCAAAGGGTTTAGAAATCAAGGCATTAAAAAGCCCTAACTTATAAGACCTTATGCAAAGCGGTAAAAGGATTACGGAACTAGATCGAAATTTTACCTTAATATAAAAACAGCATATTTAAAGCTATAATCGATTTAGGAACCGAAGATAACTTTATTTCTCCCGTGGCGGTAGAAAAATATCAAATTCCTTAAAGATATAAGTTAAAGTTTTATAAATTACCTATAATAGATAGAAGCCCATCCAAATATAAAAACGGATAAGTTTTACGAAAAACGGAAGAACTTTCCGGTGGAATTTAAGGATAATAAAAACGAATTTCGTTAGATATTACCGACATCTTTGGACATGATATCATCCTGGGAATGCCGTAGCTTAGGACCAGTAATTTACATATTAACTAGAAATATTAAACATTTTCTTAAGAAAGTAAAAAAAAGCCACTTAAGGAAAACGATTAAGAAATCTGTTATGTTATTAAAAAAGTATAAGTTGTAAATTAAGCCGAAATAGTCCCCCTTAAATATAAAGGATTTATAAAATTATTTAAGGATAAAAAAGATTCCGAGTTATTACCATATAGTTAATAGGATTACCGAATATTTATTAAAAAGCGATATTACCTTAAACTTTATAAGATTTATTATATAAATCCTAAGAAGTTAAAAGTTTTATGAAAAATTATTTAACTTAATTTAAAGAAAGGATATATTCGACTCTTTAATTCTTTTGTTAGATACACCGTTTTTATCGTATCAAAAATCAAAAATGGAAAGCAAAAGATTAACGAAAACCGAAACCTGATTTTCAGAAAAGTAATCGACTATAGATAGTTAAACGATATTACGATTAAAAATGGATAGTTTTTAACCTTTATGAATACGTTAAAAGAAAACGCAAATAAAGTTAAGCGGTTTATTGCACTTAACTTTCGAGACGGTTATTACCGTATCAAAATAGCTAAAGAAGAAGAATAGAAAACGGCATTTAAAACGATATACGGACTTTATGAATACCGAATAATACTTCTGGGATTTATTAATGCTTCCGCCAGTTTTTAACGTCTGGTTATAACCACCTTACGAAAATTCCTAAATAAGTCCGTAGTCGTTTACCTTAACGATATTCTTATTTATTCCGATGTTTTAGAAAAGCATAAATAGCATATGGCTTAAATACTTAAGACCTTAAATAAGGCGAATATCCGAGTTAACCTAATTAAGAACATATAACATATACAAAAGCTAGACTTTTTAGGATATATACTTACCCCCGGCCAGATTTAGATTTAACGTTTTAAAATGAAAGTAGTTAAAAACTAGCCTATTCTTAATAAAACAACCATTACCGATATCCGATAAGTTTTAGGATTTACGAGTTACGTATGCGGCTTAATTAAGGGATACGGAGATATAGTTAAATTATTAACGAAACTTACTACGAAAGAATACGTTGGAAAAGAGTTTAAGCTTTTAAAGAATACGAAAAAAGTATTCCAGATTTTGAAAAACGTAATTATTAGCGGACCCATAATAATATTATTTAATGTAGATAAGGAAAAGCGCTTAAAAACGGACGAGTCAGATTACGTATTAGGTGCCGTCCTAAAACAACTAGAGGATAACGATAAGTAATATTTAATGGCTTATTACTCGAAAGCGCTTAAAGATGCAGAACTTAAATACCCGATTTATGATAAGGTACTGCTAACAATTATTAACCTTTCAAGAAATTAAAGCGCTTTTTTAACAGAACTAAAGAACCTTTTAATATTTATTCCGATTATAAAAACCTTATCTGATTTATAAAGGCACAAAAGCTAAACAAACGACATAAAACTTGGATGATTTTCTTATCAAGATTTAATTTTAAAATATATTACATGAAGGGAAAAAAGAATATTCAGGCGGATATTGCTAATCGTGAAGGCGATTATAATCCTAAGGTTCCCAAACGAAGCATATAGACGTTATAATATAATAAGGATGGCACTGTCCAGTTCTACGAAATCCTAAAGAAATTAATCGCCGAATTCTTAACGAGGTTTCGAAGTTCTTATGATACAACCGAAAAAAAAAGGTTTAATAGTTAAAAGGACAGCCAAAAAACCAATTACTTTACAGTGGTAAAATCTACGTTCTTAGGGACCAATAAAAATAATTCGTAAAAGAGTTTTACGAAAACTTATTATATGGATATTAAGGGATTTTTAGGATTACCCGACGGTTATAGGAAAAATATAACTTTCCAGAACTACGCCGAGTAGTTAAAAAAGTTACCAAGAATTGCAATATTTATAATAAGGCTAAGGCAGTACGTTATAAGCCTTATAAGCTATTATAACTTATTAATATTCCTAATAAGGCATGGAATACTATAGCTTAAGATTTTATCACTAGCTTTCTTCCATTTAAAAACCTAATTACTGAAGTCGAGTACGATGGAATTTGTCAGATATAGGGGACATCAGTTGTGTTGTTGTATTAGGCTAGTTGCAGGTGCTGTTGCACGCATACAGCTTTAAGTAACTTAGCTCCGGAACACATATGGGCCGATCAGTAGGTGACCTTTCCGTATATGGAGTGCGCTACGCACCCCTCAGCTAGCTCACAGAATTTGGGTGATCGTTAATAGACTTACCAAGTATGGGTATTTCCTATCCTTTAAAGGAATTGTAACGGTAAAGCATTTAACTTATGCATTTGTCCGATATTACCTCGACAAATACGAAATACCAAAAAACATTATTTCTGATCGAGATAAACTTTTTATATTTAAGTTTGGCATTAGCTTCTTTAAATAAATAAGTGGTAAATTTAAGTTCTTTATAACTTATCATCCCTAAATAGATGGTTAAACAGAACGATTAAATCAGATACTGGAACAGTACCTTCGAAGTTACATTAACTACCAGCAAGATAACTGGGTAGAACTATGATTACTGGCATAAGTAGCCTATAATACGTTTATTAATAAAAACATGGGCATATCACCCTATATAGCTATATACGGATACGAAGAAGTAACCTAACGATCAAAGCAATTAATGCAAAAATTCTTATAGTTACTACCATAATTCCTTGAGCAGAAATAATAGTAATTAAAATCAAGACGATATAATCCCGCCTGCGAACCGAATCGCGTTTTCTCCAGCAAAGAATAGCCCAGTGTTATAACAAAAAAAGAATTAAAGGACCAATTTTAGCGAAAGAAATAAGGTTTATTTATTACGTTAAAGACAGAACGCAACGTCGAACATCTTACAAATTAAGAGCAAAAGGCCTAACGATAAGCTTAATTTTAAAAACCTTGGTCCGTTTAAGATTAATGAAGTTATTTCTAAAACTAATTACCGATTACCATTACTTAAGATAATAAAGATATATCTTATTTTCCATATTTCTTTGTTTAAACCAGTATTTAAAAACGCCCCGTTAAAGATAAGCTTAAAAATCGAAAAAGATAATAATAAGTACGAAGTTGAAAAGTTACTAAACTTCAAAATAATCAAAAACAAGATCCAGTACCTAGTTAAATAGGAAGGATATTTATACAAAGAAAACATTTAGAAACTATTTAACCACCTAACGAATACGATAAACCTAATTAAAACGTTTTACCGGCAGAATCCTAACCGACCGTTTTTAACACGGCTAAGGTTGCAGGCGACAAAGGTCCCCCGCTTAAATCTAAACCCGCGGCGTTCCAGTCAAAGGAAGTAAACGTTTTCGTAATAACGTTTATTTCGGAAATAAGCTGCGTTTATTCGGCTTCCATACGACGCTACTTTTTTTCCAACTTTTCTTGCTTTTCCAACTAATTCAGTTTATAACCTTTTTTTTTCAGAACTTCTTATTAAAGACGTAAACGTTTTATCCGTCCGATAAGGTCTTAAATCCTCTTCTCGGTAGCCTCCAGGTATACGATCAGAATATCCTCCGCCTTTCGTTATTCTTTCTCCAAACGATTATATATTTCGCCTAATTTCTTTAATAAGTTTATAGTGAGAACGTTATAAGCTAAACGCTGGCGACGGGTGCAGTAATTACGACTCGAGATGTTAGGAACAAAAAAACAGTCGGTTTCGCTCAGACGAGTATAATTGGAATAAGGGAAAGCCTTGATACCAAACTTTTTGATTAAGTTAACTTGAGCGTCGCGAGAATTGCGTTGATCTAAGTAAGGTCTTCTTTTTTCTGTTTGAATACGGCTTATTATGGTAAAGTTAGTTAGGACGTTTCTAAATATTTTTTAACAAAACAAAGTCGCGATCCATGGTTTTTATCTTTAGGATAAAGATCCTTGGAGGGGGGGGATAGTGTAATAGGAACGAAGTTCCTATCTTTAGGAAACCCGTTTGTCAGACCTGGTATGGACCCGTTTCGGGAAAACAACGGGTTAAAAGGCTTGGCCTTCTAGGTGATCTAAGTGATCTAAGTGATCTGGACCAGATCATATAAATCACATAGATATATGGCACACTGATTAAAAGGCAGTTGGGGATATATATGAACCAGTTTCCTATGTAAATAGCACCTACTTAATTTCGCTCCTTAGCTATCAATTTAAGCTTTTAACTAAAGGCAATTGTACCGTTCTCTAATCAAGGGAAAAGTCTTCAAACCCCCTTAACGAACAAGACCCCTAGTGAATTATTCCTCGCCCTATTATTACCTGCAAATCAAGACCCCATTTCGGATACTGCTTATACTTCCAGGTGGATATATAACAGGTTCGTTACAATTAATTAGTAGAAAATATAAATATGGATAATTCAAACGTTGACCTTCAAGTATAAGAAAGATAATAATATAAACTTTAAGACGATTAATATTAAAAGGTTAGATTGCTTTTTATAACCGTATTTAATTAAACCTTTAGCTTTATTAAGAATGTTAGGTTTTACTATTTCCCTCTTTAGAATATTATTAACAAGTGCTATAGATATAGACTAATACACTTAAGTACGAAAAATACATTACAAGTTGAAAATATTAATTGTTTTAGGCTGGAAGTTTTGTACTGCGATAATATATATACTTTGTTAATAGTAATACATTTATATCGTCATTCAAAAACGGATTTTAAAATGATAATTTAAAACTAATTGTTCCACAATTTTGCAGGAGGAAAAATAATATTGTTATACTATGTCGTAATTATAAGTTTAAATATTTCGAGATCGACCTTTTTTATTACTGCAGATATTAAGATAAAAATAAAACACGATATTATTAATATAAAGGCTCGTTATTTAGCCGTTAATTCAATTAAAGATATAACCTGAATTATGATTAAGTCCGTTAATAAAAAAAGCTTAAATAATTAGGAGTTTTTTGAAACTTGTTTTAATATTGAAAAGAATATCAAACTTTCCGAAAACCAGATTATATACGGTATTTATTTATTTCTTACGCAGAGTACGGCCTTATCCGTTAAATATAGCATTTAATATAAAGCGAACAAACCGACGGCGTAAAGCTTTCGTAAATATATCGCCTGTACATTTTACGTTAACGTATAGGTTAATTACGTTTATAATGGCAAAAATCTGGTAAAGCTATCAGATAAGAATCAACGTTCTGTTTTAGAAGGTTAGCTATTTAAAAGTTTATAGTATCCACTTTAAACCTTTAGGTACGTCGCCCGTACTTAGCTAATTACGAAGAAAATATACCTTAAGGTTTATTATAAGGAATTCTAAGCTTTATATATTATTATTTTAGGTTATAATGTTATTGTATTATCCTATTTGCCTTAAAAGGATAAAGAGTTATAAAGGATACGGGACGGACATTTTAACTATTTTTTCGGGCGCGTAATATTAATTTCGTCCTAATTAGGATTAAATGTATATTAAAAGATAACGATTTTAATTTTGCGGTAAATTATATAAGCTACAATATTAAGGATTCCGAAATTAATATATATTATGAAAGTTAGTAATAATAATTTATTCGAATTTATAGAAGGTAAAACGTTGCGGAACGAAAAAATTATAACTTGTCATCAGGTCCTGTTTTTGAGGTTTTGTTATTTTTATAAAGAGTTTTCTTAAAAGGGTTTAGTTGATACATTGGATACCTGTAGTTACTTCTTGACAGAAAGCTCTAGCTACGGCTGAGCCGCAGGCGCAGCTACAACTTTAAAAATAGGGCATGATCTTGATGAGATAACCCGTTTCGGCCTTCGTCTAGGAGCTGCACTGCGCGGTTAACGGTTAGTAAATTTAATTTCCTTTTAATTAAAACCGTTACCGGAATATTTGGGAATATAAATAAAGAATAAATTAAAATCTAATAATTTAAAAAGTTAACTACTACTTTCTTATAACTAATCGTACTGCTATCGATCTTAACTCTTTTCACGACCTTTAAAGTTCCTATTTAAATCTCTATAATAATATCTAAAATTATATCAAGATCGTTTACTTCTACGATGAGTATATTAGTTTATAAAACGTTGTATTATTATTGTTAAGCTATAAGTCTTTAACATTTTATTATTTACTTATTTACATTCTTCTTAAATTTCGAAGCGTATTTTAGCTTTTCGTAATACTTTCGTTAAATATTAATCATAAATTCGCTAACGTCTACATTGCCGAATTCTCTTCACTTCGTATATTACCTTTCTAATTTGTTTGTTAAAAACAACTTTTTTCTTAATAATTAGAAATCCAAATTCCAAAAGCATATTTGTGAAGTTGTTAATTTTCTTATAAAAGTTTTCGTACTTCCAATCTTCGTAAGTATATGTCGTGAAGTTCTATGTATAAGTTTATTTACTTTCGATAATTATTTTAAAAGAATATTAATGGGATAACCTATTCGTTCGACCTTTTTAATTCATATAATTCTGTCGGTAAATAAACTTGTTACTTACGGCCGTTTTTACCGTAATAACCTTTTTAGGTAGGTTATTATATTAGCACTTAGAGGTTCTTAGGGCTCGAGATCGTTTGAATTAAATGTTACCAAACAGGAAGGACTCCCAGGCCGGAATTGAGACCCTAGGAGGATGACCCCAACGGGTAAACCTCGGCCCCACTAAATGGTCTCTGTTGTGTTGACAGAGACCATCCAGAGATTCTTAGGGGACCATACAAAAAGGCTTTAGGGATCTTAAGGAGATAAGAAGGATATATATAAACCAAGTTTCTTATGTAGATAGGGCTTACTTAGTTTCGCTTTTTAGCTATCAATCTAAGCTTTTAACTAAAGGTAATTGTACCGTTCTTTAATTAAGGGAAAAATGTCTAAATTTCTTTAATAAACAAAACCGTTAATAAATTATTCCTCGCCTTATTGTTACCGACAAATCAAAACCCCATTTCGGATATTACTTATATTTCCAGGTGGATATATAACAGGTTCGTTACATTTTGATAATTCCTTTATTAATAGCTGACGGATGGTTTTAAACCCAGTCGGGCATAAGCTTTCTTGAACTTAATGAAAATAATATTATAAAACTACGTTCAAAAAATAAATAATATACCCGATCCCCGTTATAAGCTAATAAAAAACTCAGTAATTAGATTAAACAATTTACCCTTTATTGAAAAAGCTTTTTAACTAATTGGTAATATCATACCTTTTATAACCCAGAATAAAGGAAAGCCCTTTCTGTCCGAAACTTAGTAGTTAACCCCGGATTTAAAAAATATGATTAAGGTTTAAGCAAATTCAAAAGAAAAAAAAAGCTAGTAATCCAGGAACCTTAAGACCCGAAGGGAAAAGAAAGAGAACTTTTTCTTAGAGAAAAAATGGAGATCCTATTACTCAAAATCCAGGCCCTGGAAAAAGATAAAAAAGAAAGACCTTAACTCGTTAAAAAAAGTATAACTTAACCTACCGAAAGAATAAAAGAAAGAACTCCAGTACCCCCATTATTCGGCCTTAATCGGTATCGCAAAGCTATTATCCCACCCCCTAACTATTACGGAATGCCAAAAATTAAGGGCTATAAGTTAATTACCCCAAAACCTTATAACGGAATTATAAATATGGAAAGATTCCTGATTTAAATTAAAACCCACCTTAAGTTTTACTAAAGCTTTTTAATGAAGAATTATTAAAAGGTAATGGCCATCTTTTGATTACTTGCTAAACGAATTCTTTTATGCTTCGAACTTATTATAAAAGATTACCTAAAAAACTACTTTAATGAAGTTTAAGATATTAGCAATTATATTTTTACCAATTACCGATATTTCGAAAACCGAATACGAACTATATTTAAAAACCCAGATAAAAAAGAATACGTAATAAAATAATTATACCTCCTTTAATAAACCAAATTAACTGCAAAATATACAACAGAATTTAACCACTTAACCGTAATTTTTAATTTACCGGAAAACGAGTTATTCTATCCTTTTTACGATAAGTTAAAACCTTAAATTAAAGATAAGATATATATAATAGTTAAGATAAAATCCTTGAAAAAATATAGTAATGAAGTAATTATCGCTAATCGACGTAGCTTAAACCGGTACCTTAAAAAAAGGAATTAATAAACGAAATAACGATAAAAGCTTTAATAACCGAATTGAAAAGGATAAGCGTAAGCTTTAAAAAAAAGCAAGTACCGTTTCGAAAAAAACCCAAAAAGATAATTCCAACATAAAATGTTTTAATTATGGCAAAAAAGGACATTTTAAAAGCGAATATCGCTTTCCCGGTAAAAGGAACTCCAAGAAACAAGGGATTCCTTAACCCCAGAAAAAAGCCAGAGCGGCTAAACCAAAAACCCATAATAAAACAAAAAAGGAAAAAAATAAAATTAATTCGACTTTTTTCTAGCCAGAATTTATTATTATTATCATTAGTTAAATCCAGAACGACATCCCAAAATACGAGGATTACCTTATTTGCCAGGATTTTAAAATTAAACCTTTTAAATATCACCCCGGATAAACGGCCTTTAGGTTAACCATAAAGCTAAAATATTTTTACCATCTTAATATATTTTAATATAAAATATATAACGAAAATAATTAATTCCGACCCGACGTTAACAATTACGGATAATTATCCCCGGAACTTTAGAAATTCCCCGAATATACGGTATATACCAAACCTTACGAAAACCAGCATAAACTTTTATATTTTACCGTTTGTTACATCGACGATTGTCTTATTTATCTTAAAGCCAAAAAGATAATAACTTTTAACTCAAATAAAACGAAAAGATATTTACCGAACTAAATAACGAATGTAAATATACAAAAACTCCCCGATAGTTAAAATACTTTTAGTTTTATTTTTTACATCCCGAATTAAAATAAAGCTAAAAGGTTATATCGTAAAGATATTTATATTATTCCTTGATACTTTATATTTAATACGAACTCCTAAATATAAAAATATTTCTTTTAAAGCTTTATATCTTTAATTATATAACGTAAAAAATATAAATTTAAAAATCGAACCTAAGGAAAGTAATTACTTCCGAATATAAATATAATAAGAAAGCATATTTTAAATATAAAAATAATTAATATATTAAATACGTTATTCGAAAATTACGTAATAAAAGCTTTTTTAGGTTGAATATTATTATAAGTTAAAAAACGTTAAAAGCTTTCGAAAGTAAGGCATTAGAAAGCCTTAACTTATAAGACCTTATATAAAGCAATAAAAGGATTACGTACCTAGATTAAAATTTCACTTAAATATACAAATAGCATATTAAAAGCTATAATTAATTTTGAAGCCGAAAGTAACTTTAGTTCTCTTATAACGGCAAAAAGACATTAGGTTGTTTAAAGGTATAAGTTGAAGTTTTATAAATTACGTATAATAAACGGAAGCTTATCAAAATGCGAAAACGGATAAGTTTTGCGAAAAACTAAAAAGTTCCCCGTTTGGATTTAAAGATATTAAAAACAAATTTTATTAAATATTGCCGACATTTCCGGATATAACATTATCTTAAAAATGCCATCAGTTAAAACCAGCAATCCGTATATTAATTAAAAATACCAAACACTTTTTTAAGCAGGTAATAGGAAACTATTTAAAAAGGTCGAACAAAAAATCTGTTATGTTATTAGAAAGGTACAAATACCAAGTCAAGCCGAGACGGTACTATTTAAATACTAAGGATTTAAAAAAGGTTTAAGAATAAAAGAAATTACGAATTATTACCATATAATTAATAGGATTATAGGATACTAATTAAAAAGGTGATTATTTCAAACTTTATAAAGTTTATTACATAAATCTTAAAAAGTTAAAAGCTTTATGGAAAACTATTTAATTCGATTTAAAAAAAAGATATATTTAATTTCTTAATTTTCTTACTAGATACCCTATCCTTATGGTATTAGAAATTAAGGATAGAAAGCAAAAAGTTAATGAAAATAAAAATCTAGTTTTTAAAAAAGTTATCGATTATAAATAGTTTAATAATATTACGATTAAAAATAAATGCCTTTTAACCTTTATAAACATACTAAAAAAGACGTTACTAAAATTAAGTAATTTACCGCGTTTAATTTTCGAAATAGCTATTACCGTATTAAAATAGGCAAAAAAGAAATGGAAAACGGTATTTAAAACGATATACGGACTTTACGAATACCGAATAATACCTATAGGATTTATTAACGTTCCCGCCAGTTTCTAATACCTAATAATAATTACCTTATGGAAATATTTAAACAAGTCTATATTTGTCTAGCTCGACGACATTCTTATTTACTCCGAAATTTTAAAAAAGTATAAATAGCATATGGCTAAAGTACCTAGAACTTTAAATAAGGCAAATATCCGAATTAACCCAGCTAAAAACGTATAGCACATACAAAAGTTAGACTTTCTGGGATATATATTTACCTCCGGCCAAATTCAGATTTAACGTTTTAACATAGAAATAATTAACGATTAACTTATTTTTAATAAGGCGACTATTATCGACATCCGGCAGCTCTTAGGATTTCCGGAATACGTATAAAACTTAATTAAGGGGTATAAAAATATAAGTAAACTATTAACGAAATTTACCATTAGAAAATATGGTAGTAAGGAATTTAAGTTTTTAAAGGATGCAAAAAAAGTATTTTGAATTTTAAAAAACGTAATTATTAATGGACTTATAATAAAACTACTTAACACGGATAAAAGAAAATGCCTCAAAATTAATACCTTAAATTACGTACTAAATGCCGTTTTAAAATAATTAAAGAATAACGATAAGTAATACTTAATAGCTTATGACTCAAAAGCATTCCGAAATACAAAACTTAAATAACCGATTTATAACAAAATATTATTAACAATTATTAACGCTTTTAAAAAATAAAAGCCCTTCCTTAACGGCATTAAAAAAACTTTTTAATATTCATTTCGACCACAAAAACCTTACTTAATTTATGAAGCCATTAAAATTTAACAAATAACATAAAACTTGAATAATTTTCTTATAAAAATTTAGTTTTAGAATATATTACATTAAAAAAAAGAAAAACATCCAGGCGGATATTCTTAATCGCAAAGGCGATTATGATCCAAAGGTTCCCAAACGAGTCATGCAAATATTATAATATAACCAAAACGATATTATATAATTAGGCAAAATCTTAAACAAACTAAGCTTTAAACTTTTAACACAATTTCGAAATTCCTACGATATAAATAAGAAAAAAAAGGTTTAACAAATAAAGAGATAACGAAAAAGCTAGCTATTATACCATGGCAAAATATATGTTCCCAGGAACCAAAAAGAACAATTCGTAAAGGAATTTTTAAAACCACCTAATAATTATAAAAGAAAATACGACTTCCTTGAATTACGCCAAATAATTTAAAAAGTTATCGAAAATTACAATATTTATAACAAAGCCAAGGTAGCACGCTATAAGCCTTATAAACTATTACAACCTACCGACATTCCTAACAAGGCATGGAATACCATAACTTGGGATTTTATTAGCAACCTTTTTCCATTTAAAAACCTAATTACCGAAGTCGAATGTAACGGAATCTAGGTAATCGTTAATAAACTTACCAAACATAAATACTTCGTACCTTTTAAAGGAACTACGATAGCAAAATAACTGGCCTATATATTTATTCCATATTACCTCGATAAACACGGAATACCAGAAAAAATCATTTTTAATCGAAAGAAACTTTTTAGGTCTAAGTTTAGCATTAGCTTTTTTAAACAGATAGGTACTAAGCTTAAGTTTTCGACAGCTTATTGCCCTTAAACAAACGATCAAACGGAACGATTAAACCAGACCCTGGAATAATACCTCTAACGTTACGTTAATTATTAATAAAATAATTAAATAAAGCTTTTATTATTAACATAAATAACTTATAACACGTTTATTAACGAGGATATGGGTATATCCTCCCATATAGCTATATACGGATACCAAATAATAACTTAACAACTAAAATAATTAATTACAAAACTCCTATAATTACCACCGTAGCTTTTCGAGCAGAAATAATAATAATTAAAACCAAAACGATATAATCCTGCCTACGAACCGAATTACGTTTTCTTTAGCAAAAAATAACCCAGTATTATAACAAAAAAAGAATTAAAGGATTAGTTTTAACCAAAGGAAATAAGATTTACTTATTATGTTAAAAACAAAAGGTAATTTTAAACATTTTATAAATTAAAACCAAAAAGGTTAGTAATAAACTTAATTTTAAGAAACTTGGGCCGTTTAAAAGTAGTAAAGCTATTTCCAGAATTAACTACCGATTATTATCATCCAAAACAATAAAAATACATCCTATTTTCACACTTTTTTACTTAAATTAATATTTAAAAACGCCCCGCTAAAAGAAAACTTAAAAATCGAAAAAAACGATAATAAGTACGAAGTCGAAAAGCTACTGGACTTCAAAATAATTAAAAACAAAATTTAATACTTAATTAAGTAAGAAAAATACTTATACGAAAAGAATACTTAAGAACCATTTAACTACCTAACGAATGCGATAAACCTGGTTAAGACGTTTTACCGACAAAATCCTAACCGACCGTTTCTAACGCGGCTAAGGTTCCAGCTAAGAAATGTCCTCCGTTTAAATCTAAACTTACGACGTTCCAGTTAAAAAAGCTGATATTTAAGATTAATTACGCTTACTTTTACCGCAAACGCTTTTTTTTTTATCTTTTTTTTTCCTTTAATTTGTTAATAAAACGGCATCCTTATCGAATCATTTTTACCTCACGGCGTTAAAGGAAGTCTTACTGTCAACTCATCCGGATTAACCTAACCGTAACCTTAAATTATAACTATTAAAAATTAAGTAACGTTTTTTCGGCCACCTTTTTTTCTTTATTGATTCGCGCTTTTTCCGATCGAATATTTTATAATAACGTTAAAGAAACGTTATTATCCCTATACGATACGTTTACGTTATAATAGTATTAGCACTTTTTCGTTCCCTTAATTATTTTACAGTTTAACCTCAAATCTTTGCAACGTTTACAGGGTATGACGAAATAACCAAAATTAACAATAAAAAACACAAAATATTTCGTATTATCGGTAGAAAACTTAAAACGGTTTCGTAAAGAACCTAATATGATAGCAAGTGAATTAAAGACCGCAAGAAAAAAGAACCAATCAAAAAAGAAAAAGGGCTAACTTATTTATCTTTAAGGACAAAGATTTTATAAAAAAGGGAATAATGTTACGAAATAAAAAGAATTCCTAAACCGGAATTGAAACCTTAAAAGGATAACCCCAACGGGTAAACCTCGACCCCATTAAATGGTCTTTATCGTATTAATAAAGACTATCCAGAGAATTTTAAAGGACTATACAAAAAGGTTTTAAGGACCTTAAAGAGATAAAAAAGATATATATAAACTAAGTTTCCTATATAAATAACACTTACTTAGTTTCGCTCCTTAATTATTAATTTAAGCTCTTAATTAAAGACAACTATACCGTTCTTTAATTAAAATAACAATCTTTAAATGTTTTTAACAAACAAAATCCTCACTAAATGATTCCTTACCTTATTATTACCTGCAAATCAAGACCATATTTCGGATACTGCTTATACTTTCAGGTAAATATATAACAAATTCGTTATATTTTAATAACTTCTTAATTAATAGCCGATAAATAATTCTAAGCCCAGTCCGATATAAGCTTTTTTAAACTTAGTAAAGATAATATCATAAAACGATATTCAAAAAATAAATAATACACCCGATCCCCGTTATAAATTAATAAAAAACTAATAACCAGATTAAACAATTTACCCTTTATCGAAAAGGTTCTTCAGTTAATTAATAATATTATACCTGTTACAACCCGCGGCAAAGGAAAGCCCTTTTCTTCCCAAACCCAGCAGCCAACCCCGGCTCCAGAAAACACTATTAAGATCCAGGGAAATTCTGAAAAGGAAAAAAAGCGAATAATGCAGGAACCTGAAGGCCCGAAGGGAAAAGAAAAAGAGCTTGCTCCGAAAAGGAAAAATGAAGATTTTATTACGCAAAATCCAAACCCTGAAAAAAAACAAAAAAAGAACCGCCAACTCCTTGAAAAGAATATGATTTAATCTAGCCGAAAAATAAAGGAAAAAACCCGAGCACCTCCATTATTCAGCATTAATCGATATCGCAAAGCTACTATTCCACCTTTTAATTATCACGGGTTGCCAAAAAATTAAAAGATATAAGTTAATTACCCCAAAACCTTATAACGAAATTACAAATATAAAAGGATTCTTTATTTAAGTTAAAACCCACCTTAAATTTTATTAAAACTCCTTAATAAAGGATTACTAAAAAGTAATAATTATTTTCCAGGTACTTATTAGACGAACTTCTTTATAATTCGAACCTATTATAAAGGATTACCTAAAAAAACTACCTTAAGAAATCCTTAAACATAATTAATTATATTTTTAGCGATTACCGATATTTCGAAAACTAAATACGAACTATATTTAAAAGCCCAAATAAAAAACAATACGTAATGAAATAATTATACCTTTTTTACTCAACTGAATTAGTTACAAAATATACGATAGAATTTAACCGCTTAACCGTTATTTTTAATTTACCCGAAAACGCGTTATTTTTCCTTTTTTTATAATAACTTGAAACCTTAAATTAAGGATAAAATATATATAGTACCCAGAATAGAATCCTTTAAGGAATATACCGACATAATAATTATGGTTAATTGACGTACCTTTAACCGGTATTTCAAAAAAGAGAGAATTAATAAATAAAATAACGATAAAGGCTTTAATAGCCGAATTAAAAAAAACAAAGGTAAGCTTTAAAAAAAAGTAAATACCGTTTCGAGGGAGCTTTAAAAAAAGAAGTCCAATATAGAATATTATAATTAAAACAAAAAAAGATATTTTAAAAGTAAATATCGTTTTTATGCTAAAAAACATTCCAAAAAAAGGAATTTTTTAACCACAAACGAAAACCAAAACGGTTAAACAAAAAACCGATAATAAGGCAAAAAAGGAAAGAAAAAAAGTTAATTCGATTTCTTTCCAGCTAGAATTTATTATTGCTATTATTACTTAAATGCAAACCGATATTTTAAAGTATAAAGATTATCTTATTTATTAGAACTTTAAGGTTAAAGCTTGTAAAGATTATCCCGAATAAACGGCTTTCAAAATAGCTATAAAATTAAAATATTTTTGCGATCTTAATACATTTTAATATAAAAATATAACGAAAATGGTTAATTCCAACACGACGTTAACAGGTACGGATAGTTATTTCCGGAGTTTTACTAGCTTCCCGAATATACGGTATATACCAAACCTTACGAAAACCAGCATAAGTTATTATATTTTACCGCTTATTACATCGACGATTGTCTCATTTATCTTAAAGCCAAAAAAGTTAATAACTTTTGGCCCGAATAAAATAAAACAATACTTACCGAACCAAATAACGAATATAGATATATATAAACTTTTCGATAATTAGAATATCTTAGGTTGTATTTCGTACATCCCGAATTAAAATAAAGTTAAAAAGCTATATCGTAAGGATATTTATGTTATTCCCCGATGCTTTATATCCAATACGAACTCCTAAATATACGAATACCTTCTTTAAAGGTTTATATTTTTAATTGCATAATGCAAAAAATATAAAATCAAAAATCGAACCCGAAAAGAATAATCACCTAGGAATATAAATATAGCAAAAAAAAACATAATTTAAATGCAAAAATAATTAATATACCAAATACTTTATTCGAAAAATACGCCAATAAAAACTTTCTTAAGCTAGATATTATTATAAATTAAAAAACGGCAAAAACATTCGAAAATAAGGTATCGAAAAGCCCTGATTTATAAAGCCTTATATAAAGCAACAAAAGGATTACGTACTTAGATCGAAATTTACCTGAAATATAAAAATAGCATATTTAAAGTCATAATCGACTTAAAAACCAAAAGTAACTTTATCTCCCTTATAACGGCAAAGAAATATTAAGTTCTTTAAAGGTATAACGTACCACACCAGCGAGTCGGACACTTTTTGGCATCTCGAAACAACTAATCCAAATAACTTAACCATAATACATCTCATTAATTTAAATCAACCGTATTCCGTTTTGCTAACCGTATCTTTAGCTTTCGAACAAGTGTACGCATTATATTAAAGTTTGTTGCGAACGCCTTATTGCTATATGGTCCCCCCTTACCCGTACGCGACCGATTATTTCCTGACGCATTTAAGCTAATATTACTCCCATTTCGAAAATACTAAAGCCGACCGACAAGAAGACGATTACCGACCGAATTCCCAAGTTATATACGCGAGCGTTTTTTGTCCGGCTTTAATACGTGGAAGATATTCGCAAAATACGTCGTATTAAAAGGCGATTGCAGGGCGCGTTGCAAGGCTGTGGGGTAAGGCTGTAGGGCTTGTTATGGGATACGTTTTGGGGCGCGTCGTAAGGCGTGTCGCGGTATTATAGGATTTATTAGAACAATAATTCGGTTATACGTATTTGGAATTATTAAAACGGACGTTTCCAGTAAAGAAGAACATTTATTATATAAGATAAATAACTTTTTTTATTCGGCAGGAAAGGTGGTAGTAGGTAATTATTATTAGTCGCTATTGGCAGTAGCTATCACAAAAGCCTAAAAAAAAGAAATAATAATAAAACGTTCATAACAAGCTTTGATATAATACGTACATTTATTCGAAAGCTAGAGATACGGTTAGCGAAAAAGAATACGGTTTATTTGAATTAATTGGATATGTTGTGGGTGAGTTATTTGAATTAGTTGTTGCGAGATGCTAAAAAGTCACCGACTCGCTGGTGTGTCCGACTTACTGGTGTGGTACGTTAAGTTAAAATCCTATAAATTACGTATAATGAACGGAAACTTGTTTAAGTCCGAAAACGGAAAAATTTCCGTTTAGATTTAAAAACACCATGTATAGATTTTATTAAATATTGCCGATATTTCCGAACATAACATTATCTCGGGAATGTTATGGCTTAAAACCAGCAATCCGCATATTAATTAAAAACACCAACCATTCTCCTAAAAAAGTAATAAGAAATTACCTAAAAAAATGAACAAGAAATTTGCTATGTCATTAAAAAGGTATAAATGCCAGATCAAGCCGGAACGGTACCACTTAAATATTAGGGATTTAAAAAACTATTTAAGAATAAAAAGAATTACAAATTATTATTATATAATTAATAGGATCGTAAAATACCTATTAAGAAGGATATTATTTTAAACTTTATAAGATTTCCTATATAAATCTTAAAAAGTTAAAGACTTTATAAAAGATTATTTAACTTAATTTAAAAAAAGGATATATTTAACATTTTAATTCTTTTACTAAATACCCCGTTTTCATAATACCAACAATTAAGGATAAAACGTAAATAATTAATAAAAATAAAAGCATCATTTGCAAAAATATTATGGATTATAAATAGCTTAACGATATTACGATCAAAAATGGATACCCTTTAATTTTTATAAATATATTAAAATAAAATGCTAATAAAATTAAGTAATTTATTGCACTTAATCTTCGAAACGGTTATTACCGTATTAAAATGGTCAAAAAAAGGAATAAAAAACGGCATTCAGAACGATATACGAACTTTACGAATACCGAATAATACCCAGAGGATTTATTAACGTTCCCTCCAGTTTCCAACGCTTGGTAATAAATACCTTACGGAAATATTTAGATAAGTTTATATTGGTTTACCTCGACGACATTCTTATTTACTTCGAAACTTTAAAGAAATACAAATAATATATAGCTTAAATATTTAAAATCTTAAATAAGCCAATATTCGAATTAACCCAGCTAAAAACGTATGGTATATATCAAAGTTAAAGTTTTAAATATATATACTTACCCCCGGACAAATTTAAATTTAACGGTTTAAAATAAAAGCAGTTAAGAATTAACCTATTTTTAATAAAGGGACCGTTATTAACATCCGGCAGATTTTAGGATTTACGGAATATGTACGACGCTTAATTAAGGGATACGGAAATATAATTAAACTATTAACGAAACTTATTACGAAAAAGTACGTTAATAAGGAATTTAAGCTTTTAAAAAACGCAAAAAAAGGTATTTTAAATTTTAAAAAGTGTTATTATTAATGGACCTATAATAAAGTTACTTAACGCGGATAAAAAGAAACGCCTAAAAATTAATACTTTAGATTACGTATTAAATGCCGTCCTAAAATAATTAAAGGATAACGATAAATAATACCCAATAGCTTATTATTCGAAAGCATTCCGAAATATAAAATTTAAATATCCGATTTATAATAAAGAATTATTAATAATTATTAATACTTTTAAAAAGTAAAAGCCCTTTTTTAACGGAACTAAAAAGCCCTTTAATATCTATTCCGACCAGAGGAACCTTACTTGATTTATGAAGGCATAAAAATTTAACAAACGATATAAAACTTGGATAATTTTCTTATTAAGATTTAACTTTAAAATATATTATATTAAAAAAAGGAAAATATTTAGGCGGATATTTATATTTATAAAGGCAATTATAATTTAAAGGTTTCTAAACGAAGCATATAGATGCTATAATATAATTAGGACGGTATTATACAGTTATGCGAGATTTTGTAAAAATTACCCCTTAAACCTTTGATATAATTTCGAAGTTTTTACGACATGAATAAAAACGAAAAAGTTTAATAGTTAAAAGGACAGCTAAAAGACCAGCTGTAACATTATGACAAAGTTTATGTTTCTAGGAATTAACAAGAATAGTTTATAGAGGAATTCCATGAAAACTTATTATATGGATATTAAAAAAGTTTTAAAATTACCTAACGATTATAAAAAAAAAGTACGACTTTTTAAAATTACGCCAAGTAATTAAAAAAGTTGTCGAGAATTATAACATCTATCACAAAGTTAAGGTAATCCGCCATAAGCCTTATAGGTTATTAAAACCTACCAACATTCTTATTAAAATATGGAATACCATAATTTAGGATTTTATTCCTGGCTTTTTTCTATTTAAAAACCCATTTACCGGAATCGAATACGACGGAATCTAGATAATCATTAATAGACTTATTAACTATGGGTACTTCGTACCTTTTAAAGGAATTACGACGGCAGAATAACTAACCTATGCATTTATATAATATCGCCTGAATAAATACGGAATATTAAGAAAATTATTTTTAATCGAAACAAGCGTTTTACGTTCAATTTTGATACCAACTTCTTTAAACAAATAGGTATTAAGCTTAAGTTCTTAACAGCTTATTACCCTTAAATAAACGGTTAAATGGAACGATTAAACTAAACCTTAGAATAATACCTTTAGAGTTACGTTAATTATTAACAAAATAATTAAGTAAAGCTTTTATTATTAATATAAATAACTTATAATACGTTTACTAACGAAAATATAGGCATATCCTCTTATATAGTTATATACGGCTACGAAACAATAATTTAACGATTAAACTAATTAATGCATAAAATTCCTATATTTATTACCATAGCTTTTCAAGTAGAAATAATCGTAATTAAAATTATGACGATATAATCCCGCTTATAAACCGAATTACGTTTTTTCTAATAAAGAATGACCTAATATTATAATAAAAAACGTTAAAGGATTAGTTTTAGCAAAGGGAAATAAGGTTTACTTATTACGTTAAAAATAAAACGTAACGTCGAATATTTTACAAATTAAAACTAAAAGGCTTAACGATAAGCTTAATTTTAAAAAATTTGATTCGTTTAAAATTAATAAAGTTATTTCCAAAATTAATTACCGATTATTACTATTTAAGATAATAAAGATATATCCTATTTTCCATATCTTTTTACTTAAACTAACATTTAAAAACGCCCCGTTAAAAATAAGCCTGAAAATTAAAAAAGATGATAATAAATACGAAATCGAAAGAATATTAAATTCCAAAATAATTAAAAACAAAATTTAATAGCTAATGAAGTAAAAAGGATATTTATACGGAAAAGATATTTGAGAACTATTTAACCACCTAACGAATACGATAAACCTGGTTAAGACGTTCTACTGACAAAATCTTAACCGACCGTCTTTAACGCGGCCAAGGTCGTAAGCGATAAAGGTCCCCCGCTTAAATCCAAAGCTGCGACATTCCAGTCAAAAAAGCTGATATCTGAAACCAGTTGCACCTATTTTTACCGCAAACGTTTTTTTTCTTTATTTAATCTTTCTTTTTCCTTTAATTCGTTAATAAAATAAAGTTCTTACCGAATTATTTTCACCTTACGGCATTAAAGGAAGTTTTGCTATTAACTTAGCCGGATCAGCCTAGCCGTAACCTTAAATTATAACCGCTAAAAGTTAAGCAACGTCTTTTTGGTCACCTTTTTTTCTTTATTAATTCGCGTTTTTTCCGGTTAAATATTTTGTAATAACTCTAAGGAAACGTTATTACCTCCATACGATACGTTTATGTCCTAACAATATTAGCACTTTTTCCTTCCTTCGATCATTTTATACTTTAACTTTAGGTTTTCGTAACGTTCGTACGGTATAACGAAATAACCAAAATTAATAATGGAAAACGTAAGATTTTCCTACTGTCGGTGGAAAACTTAAGACGTTTTCGCAAAGGACCTGATATGATGGTAAGTTAATTAGAAATCGCAGGAAAAAGCGAATAACTAAAAAAGAAGGGGGGCTAACTTATTTATCTTTAGGGATAAAGATTTTGTAAGGAGGGGAATAGTGTTACGAAATAAGAAGAACTCCCAGGCCGGAATTAAAACCCTAAGAGGATGATCCTAACGGGTAAACCTTGGCCCCATTGAATGGTTTCTATCGTATTAACAGAGATTATGCAGAGATTCCTAGGGGACCATACAGAGAGGCTTCAGGGACCTCAAGGAGATAAGAAGGATATATATGAACCAAGTTTCTTATATAGATAGCACCTACTTAGTTTCGCTCCTTAGCTATTAATCTAAGTTCTTAATTAGAGGTAACTGTACCGTTCTCTAATTAAGGGAAAAGTTTTTAAATCTTTTTAACGAACAAGACCCCTAGTGAATTATTCCTCGCCTTATTGTTACCTGCAAATCAAGACCCCATTTCGGATATTGCTCATACTTCTAGGTGGATGTATGACAGGTTCGTTACATTAAAGTCGATATAATGTTAAATTTTAAATACGTACGCTTTAAATTAAAACACGACTTTAATAAGAATTCAATTCTTAAATCCTTTATAAATAATTAAAAAAAAATCGAATCTACGGTTATTATTATTATTAATATAACGTACCACACCAACGAGCTGTACATACCAACGAGCTGTACACTTTTTAACACCTTCCGACAACAAATTCAAATTAATCAACCATAACATATCAAATTAATTCAAATTAATCGGATTCTTTTTCGCTAGACGTATCTACAGCATCTTTATAAGTACGCGCATTATGTCCGAGCTTGCCGTAGACACTTACCTCAGCTAGCTCAGGCCTCGCTGGCTCGTTTCTATGTACTGTTGTATCACGCTAATAATTAACCAATTAAATCCCAAATCCCCGTAACGAGCCAGCGAGGCCTGAGTTGGAGTTATGCGAAGAAAGGGTCCGTTCTGGGCGCTCCCACCAAAATTCTCAGCTTTCTTTCCATTTCTTTTTAAAATGCAAAGATTTAAATAAAAAGAAATAATTACGCAACCAAATTAAAGCCGATAGGTATAAAACTTTATATACGCGTCCAAGATAAGGTTATATATGTACAGGAACTTTTTCAATTTTTTAGGTGGCAATTACAGCCAATATGGCTAGGTTTAAGTCTAGGAATTAGGCGACCCCGCAACGCCCTCATGGCGGCGACGCAACAACCACCGGTCGCATCATCGTGCACCGGGTCTCCTAAGTATATTTTATATGGGAAAAGCCCATATATCAATTTTTCGGCCGTACGGGTTATGGTTGTTACGTCGCAGCCGTGAGAAGGCTGGGGTCGATTAAATCCGGAACGCCCTTTTTGCTACGACGTAACAATCATTACTTCTAACATTTTGTTATGGACCTTTTAAGGGTAATTCAGTATGGGAAAAGCCCGTCCAGCTATTTTTTTGTCGTACGGGTTATGGTTGTTATGTCGCAGCCTTGAAAAGGTTGGGGTTAATTAAGTCCGGAACGCTCTTATGGCTACGACGTAACAACCACAACCCGTACGGACAAAAGAATAGCTGGACAGGCTTTTCCCAGACTGAATTACCCTTGGAAGGCCTATAGTAAAATGTTGCGACCGGTGGTTATTACGTCGCAGCCATAAGAAATGTCCGGACTTGATTAACCGGAACGCGCTTCTTGCTACGACGTAACAACTGTCAGATATAGGGGACATCAGTTGTGTTGTTGTATTAGGTCAGTTGCAGGTACTGTTGCACTCATACAACTTTAAGTAGCTTAGCTCCGGAACACGTATGAGCCGATCAGTAGGTGACCTTTCCGTATATGGGATGCGCTACGCACCCCCCAGCTAGCTGACACACCCCCTTAACGCCTTAAAATATTCACGGCGTTAATCACCGTACTTCATCACTCCCTAGAGCCATAGCTGTCCATTCCACCTCTCCTCCGGCGATTAAATCCTCCTGATCAGCTAATTCCTCGTTTGAAATAACCCTTAAAGCTTTCCTCCGCTAATCCAGGGCTTCGGTAATATCCATTAATTCTAGCTGCTTTTTAAAATGCCTGAAGGTTTTTCGTAACAGGGCTTTAATCAATTCATTAATTAACATGTTACCCGTAAGCGTATAATCTACTTTAATTAGGTCCCTTTTTGTTATTTTTCGTAACCAGTAATTATATATATTCACGTACCGTAATTTTGTTTATAAAAAAATAACGTTAGCATTAATTAACCGTATCGTTTATTAATTATTATATTATATATTTAACGATCTTATATTTAAGCCAACTTTTAATTCTTTAATTAATCGAAAAATAAATAAGGTTTTTTTTATAATTTACGTAAAAAATAATAACTTTGTTTTAATTATAAAAATAATTATTATATTTTACTTATTCGCCCGTTATCTTATTATTTCCCCGAATAGTTTTATAACGTAAATTTAAAAGCTTTTTCGGTTAATCGAATTATCTACGAAAAAAACGTCGTTTTAAGTGTTTATTAAATTCTTATTACCAAATTATAACCTTAACGTCTTAATACCGATTAAGTATAATATAACGCGATTAATTATTTTATAATATACGTTATTAAGGTTTATATTAAAACGGACAAATTAAAATATTATAAAAAATATATCAAGTTACATATTAATTATAACGTATAAAATAAAACCGATTTTTTTTTAATATTTATCAACTAAACTTAAATAAGTTAAATTAAGATTCGGTAATAATTTAACGTTAAATATTAACGTCTTTAAAAAGTTATTTAGGCTTTTTTTAAAAATTAAGTTAACCAATTTATTTATAAAATCGGATTAAGATAACCAAATTCTTTTATTAAGTTTATTTCTAATTATTTCGATCCCGAAAAACTATTGTAAATTTTCGCTACTTATAAAAATATATCGTTTTTATATTTGCTGAATTAATTAATTAATAAAGTTTTAATGTTTCTTACTATACGTAACGATTATATTATCGACGTAAAAAAACGAAAATATTCCCTAACGAAAAAAATAATATAATTCGTAAATAACGGAATTAAATCTTAAATCTTTAAACGTATTAATAAAATCCTTTTATTAAAGTAAAAAAAATTCCTTTAATCCGTATAATATCTTCCAAATTAAAAATGTTTTATTACTTTATAAATATCCTAAAAACGTTTTTATGTATATTTCGTAAAATAAGTTCGCATTAACAAAAACGTTTATAACGTTATATTACTTAAATTTCAGGTTAAACTTAACCGTAATAACGATTAAAATTCGAAATAACTTTCCAGCTAATATGGATACGTATATATTCCTATAAACGTTTTTAAGCTATTAATCGTTTCGTATGATAAAACGGACTTTATGCTTTTAAAATTAATTATACTTCTCGAACTTATAAATATATACCTATATATATCTTAAAACCTGTTTCCCTTTAGTTAAGGACTAATTAATAACTTTTTAAAACTTTATTTTTTTATAATTTTGCAAATAAGCTAATTCGGCGTTACGGAATATCTTTCTTAACGGATATATATTTAGCTTTTTATGGCTTCGCGGCGGTGGCGGTAAATCTCGCCTATATATCCGGCCTTACGACCTAAATAACGTTTTTGTTTTTAATATATTAAAGCCTTTCCGATTAAAATAACGCATATTTCCGATCTTTATTTTCCTTAAACTTCCGTAATTTACCGGCCGATTATCGATTATATTAATAGAATGGATTAAACGTCTTACGTTAAACGTAATTTTTCATAATTTATAATCGTACCGATAACCATTTTTTCGATACGAAACGTAACGATAACTTACGTTTTTAACCCGTAAGGTGCCTTTATTTTTTACCGTTACTTTAGGTTAAACAGCGTAATAAAAACTTAAGGTTACCTTTATTTCTTCCGTTAACGTAATAATCGTAATAATTATTAGGGTAAATACTGGTGGTAATAATAATCCCAAGGACGGAAATAGTTCGAATATAACGGTCGTATAAGGATAATTAATATTTTGTAAATAAGCTTATTTTTTCCCATCTTGCGCGCTAGTTACGTTAATGCCACTTTAAAACCAGCCTTTCTGGTTAGTTAGTAATTAAATTATTCCGTTTAGGTCTTTATCTTTTTTTTGTATATATATTAGGTAATTATTAACCTATTTAAGTATAGTAACTTATCGGAATAAGCTTTATAATTCGTTTTCGGTAACGTAAAATAGGTTATCCTTAAAGTCCTTAATATTACCGGAAAAGGTAACTTTTTCGTTAAATTAAACGTTTTAAATAACAATAACTTTATTCGTTAATAAGTTCCAAATTTCGTAAATATTTGTTAATCGGTAACCGACGAAAAAGCTTATTTATACCTTAAGATTTAACTTTTAAAGTTTTTGTTCTTTTTTTATGACGGTAGTTATCATAACGTAAGCCATATAACCATAAGTTTAAAAATAAACCTCTTAAAACTTCCGATTAAGCATTATAACGCCGTTTCTATACGCTAAATAATATAATAAACCTTATATAAAATTTGCTAAAAAACGACGTATTTAGGAATACGGTTATATAAATATACTACCGCTTTAAAAATATATACGATTAAAAACGTAAGTAATTTAACGCCATTTCGTATCGTAATTATTTTCTCCTTAATTATATTCCTTAAACGTTTTATATCCCCGTTTTAACCTTAGGTATGTAATACCAAAGGTTTAAATTTAACATTAAAAAAAGGCGATTAAAATATATTCCGAAATTAATAATTTTTTAAAGTTTCGTTATCGTATTCGATTATTTATAAAAAGACCTTATCCTAATTTTTCAGAATTCCTAAAAGGTATCGAAATATTATAATTAATATATCTCATTTCCGGTTTTTTAGGTAAATATCCTAAATAAAACTTAAATATCTGTCGGTAATAAACATAACGTATTTATATCCTTTAAGATTTTTTTCGAAGTTAATAAAATTAATAATAATTTTTTATCTTAATCGGAATACTTCTTTTCGAAGCTTATAACCTATTTATCTCTTCGCCTTCGCCTTGCCGCATGTTTAATATTCAATTATTATAAAACCTTTTAATCGGATTTCCTTAATATAAGAATATAACTAGGCGATTATTTCAGGGCTTGGATAATTTAATCGCAAGTATTATATAGTACCGTTACCTATACGTAACGGTTTCTTTATCCATAAGTTAATATTTCGTTTATAGGTAACAAGGGTTATATAAGGTATTATTCTGTTAATGTTTTTGATAACGAACTGATTAAATTTGTTTATTAACGTAATAATAATTTAATCGTATTTATTTCGAATATAGTTATTAATCTTTCGGTTATTTTATTAATAACTCTTTTTTCGGAATTATCGGAATAACATTAAGTTATATGCGAATTTTTCGCAATAGGCCACGTCGTATAACCATAACGCTTTCGTACTACTAAAACTTTAAAATAACACATTAACCTTTCTGTACCCTTTAATCGGAACGAAGTTATTACCTGCGTATATTCCGTTACCTTATATGGTTAATCTGTAATTCAGGAACCTGCTAATAAGGTTAAAAATATATATTATAAACCTTAAGTCCAAAATAAATAAATTCTTTAAAGGGTAAAACGAAACGTTTATAACGTTACATTAATTAATAATTAGGAAGTACGTTAAAATTCGTTTTATTATTTTTTTTAAAAGTTAATCCGTTTCTGTAATTAATTTCTTCATGGTTTTTAATAAACGGTTAACCTTTTTTTTAAAGACTGATTAAAAGTAATATGGTTTCGGATTAGCTTTAACATTATTTTTCCGGGTTTAAACTTTGCTAAAGTTTTGTTAGGGAATGCATAAAAGCATTAAGGTAGCCTATAATTAGGGCTTAGGCAGGCTTTGCAGCAAATACCTTAATCGTTTAATTCGTAACGCTTTCGTTTGGTGTTTCGGTCCGTATGGGAACCTCCCCGATTACCTCGTTTCGGTCCTCGTTTAGGGCCCTACCTCGCGGCTAAGGGTTAGATAGCTTGGTTTCTTCCTGATTAGGATAATCCTGATTAAACTGGTCCGTAGGGGTCCCGTAAAGGGTTGGAAACGTTACCTTAATATTTCTTGATGTAAATAATGGATTGGTCATAACCTAATAATCTAAAAGGCCAATAGCCACCTTTTAATAGCTAATCGTTCCTCGATTAATATCATTTTTTTTATAATTATGAATAAATTTAACTAGCTAAGTATAATAAATGCTATTGCTATATATAACTGATTCGCTCAGATTACCGGCATTAATATTTCGGGGACGCCGTAACGTTACCCTTAAGCCATAATTTCCTGCTATCTTGCTATCTATTCATTAAATTTCTTAATTAATTTCGTAACTTACTTTAATCGTTTTTCGTATTTACGTTTGGTATTTATAAGTAGCCGACTGTCGTATACCTTTCCGGATTCTTTTAGTTTTATGTATTACCCTTTTAAACTATCGTTTACGTTTAAGCAAGTTTATTTGATTAATAAGGATATTATATCTAGGACTTATTTTATAAAGTCGTTACAATTTTTTCGAAAAGTTTTATATTTCCGGTTTTTGTAAATGTAAATAAACTATTCCTAATTATACAATTATCGCCCTTCGGTTATCATCTCGTATATGGAGGTTAAAGTCCCTATCGGATCGGTTTCTTTTTGTATGGTCGATACAGTAGCTAGGGTCGCGTTATACGTCTAGACTTGATTTCGTTTTTTCGGATAATTCGCGACGTCGGGCTTTTTAAGTTTAACGGGTTACGGATGGTCCTAATTAAGGTCGATATATTCCCACAGATCATATCCTTTCGCCCTAGTCTTAAACTTATCCTTAAAATGGTCCCAGTTTTTTGGGCCCGTATACAGGATGTTCGACGGCGATGAAATAATTATTATTATAATTAAGGTATATATAGATAATTGCTATTGATATACAGCCTATATCGTCTTAACAATAGCTAATTAATTGATGATTTTTTCGAATTAAGCGAATAAAACTTTTAATTATCAGATATAGGGGACATCAGTTATGTTATTATATTAAGTTAGTTGCAGGTGCTGTTGCATTCATACAACTTTAAGTAGCTTAGCTCCGGAACACGTATGAGCCGATCAGTAGGTGACCTTTCCGTATATGGGGTGCGCTACGCACCCCCCAGCTAGCTGACAACAACCATTGCTTTCAACATTTTGCCATGGACCTTCCAAAGGTAATTCAGTATGAAAGAAGCCCGTCTAGTTATTTTTTTACCCGTACGGGTTATGGTTGTTACGTCGTAGCCATAAGGGCGTTCCGGATTAAAGGCTTGCCCAGAATGAAGTTTTCAGCCATTTTTTCGGGCGCGTTTTATTAATCGCGTCCTGATTAGAACTAAATGTATATAAGAAGATAAAGATCTTAATTCTATATCAGCTTTTCATAGTTACAAAATCAGTAACGTTAAATTAAAGTTATGTTTAAAAAATTCGAATTAAAAGATTTTAAAGATTTGAATGGGAGTGCCCAGAACGGAGCCAAAAAATCACAACTTGTTATCAGGCCCTATTTTTAAGGTTTATGTTTTTTGTGGGTTTTATATGGGTCTTTTGTGGGTCGGTACTTAGAGCTACAGGTTTTGGAAGACCCCTAGCCACAACCGCGCCGCAGGCGCAGCCACAACCCCAAAAATAGGGCCTGATCTCAATGAGGTAAGTAAACACCACATTTCCGTTCTTTCGTTTTAACCCTTTTGCGAAGACCACCTTCAGCTACTGTTGGCTGCATTTTTGCACCACCCCTTTCCTTCTTGGCCAGGAGAGCTTATCCTTTTTGTATAGTAAGTATTCCTCCTTCTTGGAAACGTTTATTTTTGGTCCTTCGTCGTTTGCTAAGAAGATGGTTAGTTTCGCGTAATTTGGTAGCTTCTTTTTTAAGAAGAACGTTTTCGTACAAAAGTATTAAGTTACTTTTTGTTAAAAGATTAACCGATTTAACCATCTTTGTCGGCGAGCTCCCCTGGTAATTTCTAATTTTCTTTTGCAAATACCGTCCCCATCTTTTTTTTTTTTTTTTTTTTTTTTTTTTTTGTCTGGGATATTTCGAACGGTTTTTACGGAAAGGGAACGTATGGAACCGAAAGAAGTAAGCGGGGAGACGGTCGCCGTAGGTATAGCCGAAAGAATTTCTAATTCGGAAAGGACGTTATTAAGATCGAATAAAACAAGCCCAACTTTTGCGAATTAATTTTAATATTATCGGATGTTATGGCAGCTTTAAACTCGTCGTAGAAATCGGCAAGAAATCTTTTTTTCGCGATATAAATATGGTAACGTCCCATTAAATTTTCGATATAAAGCGAATAAACACGTTTTAAAATAAAAAAACAGGATACGTTAAAAGGTTAAAATCGATAAAAGCAACAGGAAGGCATATAAAAAGTAATAATATTATTATTTGCGTAATAGTTTTCGAATTTCATTGAATAATAATTTTTGTAATCGTTAAAAATAAAAAAACGTTTCGTTTTTTTCGCACCCGTTCGAATATATTTATTCAAATGCTGGCTTTATTTTCAATTTAATTCGTTCTTTATTTAATTATTGTAATTAATACCGACCTTTTAATATATTAATAATAAATTATCGCGATAGTATGAATTAAAGTAAGTTTTTCCCGCTAAAATAATAAATTGCGTATAATTTAGTTTTATAAATTAATAACTTATATAATTATAACTTATTCCCCATTATTTTATTATACCTATTTAAGTTTTTTACGCTTTTCGATATTTGTAATTACCATACGAGATACCATTAAAAGCTTTATTAAAAAGCCCGTTTCGTTAAAATTATAGATATTCTATTTTTTACGATATCATATTTTGCGATTATAATCCGAACAAGCTTAAATTATTGGCGAAATTCCTTTGAACTTTTGCATAATACCCGTTAATAATCGACTTTTCGATTTAAACGTATTTAAAGCTTTTTTTGCCGTTTAACAATTTTTGACGCCTAATTAACTTTAAAACGTCCCGTAACGCGTTGGGTTAATAAAAAATTCCCTATATCTTTAACGTATTAAAACCGGATAGGAAACGTTTGCGTATTAAGGTTAAGGATACGTTCGATAATGGATTTTTTTTGAGTTAGCGTTAAATTTCGCAAATTAGGGACGGTATCTGTCAGCTAGCTGGGGGGTGCGTAGCGCACCCCATATACGGAAAGGTCACCTACTAATCGGCCTATACATGTTCCGTGGCTAAGCTACTTAACGCTGTACGCGTGCAACAGCACACGTATCTAGGATAATATAACAACATAACTGATATCCCCTATATCTGACAATTAAAAGTCTTATTCGCTTAATTCGCGTAAATATTAACTGATCAGCTAGTGCGGAAATACTATAAGCTGTATATTAATAAAAATTATTAATATATTTTAATAACAATAATGGCGACCGTATAGTTGGTATCGTATATTATTTATTAGGGACCTAAAAACTGGGAACGTTTTAAAAGCGAATTTTATTTTAAAACGTACGCGCTTAATATTTGGGACTTTATCGATCTTAATTAGTTACGTTCGTAACCTATTAAATTTACAGAATTCGATATAGCCTTATATCCGAAGGAACGAATTCGTCCTTAAACGCGAAATAATACCTTAGCTTCCGATAGTACATTCGAAGACGTCGACCTTACAGGTCATTTTACGAACGTTTTTAAAATAACGACCGAAAGTAAATAAGTTTATAATTAAGAATTTACAGTATATATTCATAAGGATCGGAAATTCGATACCTTCTGCAAAAGCATTAACGACCTTACGAAATAAGTTTTAAAGTTTATATCTTTAACGATTAAGGGAATAAGTTTTCTTTCAAGGAAGAACCTGCGAAAGTAGTACGTTAAGCTAGCTAAGTCCGGTAAGGTGTACGACGGCAGGTTATTAATTAACACCTAATGAAAATACCGCGAAAGCTTAAAGCAAGCCTCGAAATCTGGCAAGAAGCTAAACGAATAAATCGTAAAATAGCAAGAGATTATGGCCTAAAGGCAGTAATATAATATCCCGAAAACGAATATAACGATTATATGGGTTAACGACTTTTGTATAACTTTAGCTCCTGTCGTGGAGATTTAAATAATAACTTTCCGGATGGTAAAAAAAGTAAAGATCGACAGCAATACGATTAATTATCAAAAGGTAACAGCTAACCTTTTAAATTATTAGGTTATAACCCATTAACTATTTATATCGAAAAACGTTAAGGTAACGTTTTTTACCTTTTACGGGATTCCCGCGGATCTTATTAATTAGGATAATCCCGATTAAGAAGAAATTAAACTTATTAACCTTTAATTACGAAAAAGGACTCCGGGACGAATACCAAAGCGAAATAATCGTAAAAGTTCCCATACGGACCGAAACGCTAGCAAGCGAAAACGTCAGGAATTAAATACATAAGGCATACGGTATAAAACGTACTTAAATAGCTATCATAAGTTAACCTAATATTTCTATGCATTTTTTGATAAAGTTTTAAAGAATATTCGATTTAACGAAAGTTTAAAATTATTTATTTAAAACTAAATACTTACCGATTAATTTTTAAAGAAAAGAATTAACCGTTTATCGAAAACCATTAAAGAATTAATTATAAAAATAAATTAACTTTTAAAGAAAGTAAAACGAATTTTAACGTATTTTTTGATTATTAATTAACGTAACGTTATGAATATTTCGTTTTACCCTTTAAGGAATTTATCCATCCTGGATTTAGGGTTTACGATATATATCTTTAACTTTATTAATAGGTTCCTAAATTTTAAACTAACTATATAGGGTAACGGAATATACGTAAGTAATAACTTCGTCCTAATTAAAGGATACGGAAAGATTAATATATTACTTTAAAACCTTAGCGGTACGAAAACGTTACGGTTTTATAATATGGCCTATGACGAAAAATTTGTATATAACTTAATATTATTTTGATAACTCCGGAAAAAAGGTTATTTGTAAAATAATTAAAACATTAAGAATTATATTCGAAATAAGTATAATTAAATTATAATTACGTTAATAAATAAGTTTAATTAATTCGTTATCGAAAATATTAACGCAATTACCTTTTATATAGCCCTTATAATTTATATACGAAACGTTAACTTATGGACGAAAAAACCACCCCGTATAAGTAACGGTATTATATAACACCTACGCCTAGGCCATCCAGGCCCCAAAATAATCGCTTAATTATAATCCCATATTAAAAAAATCCGATTGAAGGGTTTTATAATAATCGAATATTAAATCTATAGCAAAACGAAGGCGAAAAGACAAATACGTTATAAGCCTCGAAAAGAAGCATCCCGATTAGGCCAGAGAATCGCCGTCAACTTTATTAACTTCGAAAAAAAACCTTAAAAGATATAGATACGTTATGTTCGCTACCGATAAATACTTGGGTTTTATTTAGGATATTTACCTAAAGAATCGAAAGTAAGATATATTAATTATAACCTTTCGATATTTTTTAAGAATTCTAAAAAACTAAGATAAAGTTTTTTTATAGGTAATCGAATACGATAACGAAATTCTAAAAAATTACCAATTTCGAGATATGCTTTAATCGCCTTTTTTTAATATTAAACTTAAGCTTTTAGGATTATATACCGAAGCCCAGAACGGGGGTATAGAGCATTTAAGGGGTATAATTAAAAAGAAAGCGATTACGATACGAAATGGCGCTAAGTTATTAACGTTCTTAATCGCGTATATTTTTAAAGCGGCAATATATCTATATAACCGTACCCTTAAATATTCTTTTTTTTTGGCAAACTTTATATAAGGTTTATTATATTTACTTGGCTTATAAAGACGGCGTTATAATACTTAATCGGAAAGCTTAAAAAGTCCATTTGCATGCTTACGCTTATATGGCTTAGGTTATAAAGATTACCGCAAAAAAAAAAAAGAAAGAAAAAAGGTTTAAAAGTTAAATCTTAAAGTATAAATTAATTTTTTCGTCGGTTACCGATTAACAAATATTTATAAAGTTTGGAACCTATTAACGAATAAAATTATCGTTATTCGAAACGTATAATTTAACGAAAAGATTACTTTTTTGGTATTATCAAAAACTTTAAAAACGACTTTTTCCACGTTACGGAAAACGAACTGCAGATTTTGCTGCGATAGGTAAAAATACCTGATTAGGCCAATAACCACCTAATATATATCCAAAAAAAGGATAAAAACTTAAACGGGATTTAGTTACCGGTTAAATCGGAAGGATGGTTCCAAGGTAACATAGGCGAAAAAGACCTACGGAATAAAGGAAAATAAATTTGTTTACATAAAATTAATCATTTTTATATAACCGTTTTATTCGAATTATTTCTAACCTTTAAACCATTATCGTTATTAACTTTTATACTAATAATTATTATAATTATTACGCCGGCGGAAGTAATAAAAGTAACCCGAAGCTTCCGTCCCTTTATTTAACATAAAATACCGGTAAAAAAACGAAGGTACCTTACAAATTATAAACATAAGTTCCCCGTACGTTCCGAACCGAAAAAGTATTATTAAAAACGATTATAAAATCTGGAAGGTTATATTTAATACAAAACGAATAATTTACTATATAAGTACGCGTAATAACCGGCCGGTAAATTACGGAAGTTTAAGGAAATTAAAAACCCGAAATAAACGCCGCTTTAATCGGAAAAGCTTTAATATATTAAAAATAAAAACGTTACCTAAGTTATTAAACCGGGTATATAGGCGAAACTTGCCACCACCGCCGCAAGGCCATAAAAAGCTAAATATATACCCGTTAAGGAAAATATTTCATAACGCCGAAACGGCTTATTTATAAAATCATAAAAAAATAAAGTCCTAGGAAACCTTTAATTAATCGTTTATTAAAGGAAAAGAGGTGTTAAAATATATATAAGTATAAATTTATAAGTTTAATAAACATAATTAACTTTAAAAATATAAGGCCCGTTTCGTTATACGAAATAATTAACAATTTAAAAACGTATATAGCGATATATACATATCCATATTTATTAAAAAGTCGTTTCGAGCTTTAATCGTTATTACGGTTAAGCTTAACCTAAAACTTAAGCAATATAACGTTATAAACGCTTTCTTTAACGCGAACTTATTGTATAAAATATACATAAAAACGCTTCCAGGATACTTATAACGTAATAAAATACTTTTAATCAAAAAGGTATTATACGGACTAAAGCAATTATTTTTATTTTGGTAAAAGGATTTTACCGGCATACTTAAAAATTTAAAACTTAACCCCGTTCCTTACGAATTATATTATTTTTTTTGTTAAAAGATATTTTTGTTTTTTCACGTTAACGACATAATTGCTACGTATAATAAAAAGTATTAAAGCTTTGTTCATTAATTAATCCAATAAATACAAAAACGATATATCGTTATAAATAATAAGAATTTATAATAGTTTTTTAAAATTAAACTAATTAAAAATAAACGTAATAGGAAAATCTGGTAATTTTAAATTAATTTTATAAATAAATTAATTAATTTAATCCTTAAAAAAATTTAAATAACTTTTTAAAAAGGTTAATAATAAACGTTAAATTATTACCAAATCCTGATTTAGCTTATCCAAACTTAGTTAATAAATATTAAAAAAAGATCAGTTTTATCCTATATATCGCGGTTAATACGTAACTTAATATATTTTTTGCGTTATTCTAACTTATACGATTTAATTAAAACCTTAATAACGTATATTATAACGTTATTAATAAAATTATATTATATTAAATCGGTATTAAAACGTTAACGTTATAATTCGGTAACGAGAATACGCTAAATACTTAAAGTAATATCTTTTTCGCGGATAATATAATCGATCGAAAAAGTTCTTAAATTTATATAATAAATTTTTTCGGAAAAGTAATAAAATAACGGGCGAATAAGGAAAATATAATAATTACTTTTATAACCGAAACGAAATTATTATTTTTTACGTAAATTATAAAGAAAGCTTTATTTAGCTTTCGATTAATTAAAAGACTAATAATCGATTTCGATATAAGACCGTTAAATATATAATACGATAATTAATAAATTATACGGTTAGTTAATGCCGATATCGTACTTTTATAAATAAAGCTACGGTACGTAAATATATATAACTACTAACTACGAAAAGTAATAAAAAAGACCTAATTAAAGTGGATTATACGCTTATAGGCGACATATTAGCTAATAGATTAATTAAAACATTATTATAAAAGGCTTTTAGGAACTTTAAAAAGTATTTAAAATTAATAAATATTATAAAAGTCTTAAACCAGCAAAGGAAAGCTTTAAAGGTTATTTTAAATAAGAAATTAACTAATTAAGAGGATTTAATCGTTAAAGGAAAGGTGGAATAGACAACTGTGGCTTTAGGAAGTGATAAAATATAACGATTAACGCCGTGAAGACTTCAAGGCGTTAAAGGGGTATGTCAGCTAGCTGGGGGGTACGTAGCGCACCCCATATACGGAAAGGTCACCTACTGATCGGCCCATACATGTTTCGTGGCTAAGCTACTTAACGCTGTACGCGTGCAACAGGACACGTATCTAGGATAATACAACAACACAACTGATGTCCCCTATATCTGACAGTATCGGATCGGGCGCGTTTAACGTTAATTCGCGTTCTTAAGGTAGTAAATAAAACGTTATAGATAAAATTAAGCTTTTTTTAATTAACTTTCGACTTATTCTTTTTAACTGGAACGGCTAGATTCATTCTCGCTTCTTTTATAAGTCGTTTCATATTATAGTTATTAAGAAATAAGTAATTAAAGTTAAATTGTTAAAATAAATGAAAAAAGTGTACATCTTATAAGTGTAGTACGTTAATGCATATAATATTTTAATAATAATTCATTAATTCTTATATACGCTAATTAAACTATTAGACTTTAAATTATTAGATTTATGAGATATCAGTTATGTTATTATATTAAGCTAGTTCTGTCGGCTAGCCGGGAGGTGCGTAGCTGTTACGAAACAGGAAAGACTCCCAGGCCAGAATTAAGACCCTAGGAAGGTGACCCCAACGGGTAAACCTCGGCCCTATAAAATGATCTCTGTCGCGTTGACGGAAACCATCCAGAGACTCTTAGGGGCTTTAAGGACCTTAAGGAGATAAAAGGGATATATACGAACCGGTTTCCTATATAAATAAGCACCTACTTAGTTTTCGCTTTTTGGTTATCAATTTAAGCTCTTAACTAAAAATAATTACACCATTTTTTAATTAAAAGAAATCTTTAAATCTTTTTAACGAATAAACCTTTAATAAATCATTCCTCGCCTTATTATTACCTGCAAATCAAAACCCCATTTTGGATATTGCTTATACTTCTAGGTAAATATATAACAAGTTTATTACATTTTAATAACCCCTTAATTAATAACCGAAGGATAATTTTAAGCCCAGTTAGGGATAAGCTCTTTTAAACTTAATAAAAATGATATCACAAAACGACGTTAAAAAAATAAACAGTATACCCGATTTCTATTATAAGTTAATAATTAATTAATAACCAGATTAAATAATTTACTTTGTATCGAAAAAGTTCTTTAATTAATTAATAATATTATATTTTTTATAATTAAAAATAAGGGAGATTTTTCTTTTTCCTAAACCTAATAATTAACCCCGGCTTTAAAAGATATTATTAAGGTTTAGGGAGATTCGGAAAAGGAAAAAGAACTAAAGGTTTAAAAACCTCAAGGTCCAAAGGGAAAAAAAAAAGTTTCCCTTAAAAAGAAAATGGAAATTTTATTACGCAAAATCCAAGCCCTGGAAAAGGATAAAAAGGAAAAACCTTAACGTCCCAAAAGAAATATAGCTTAACCTATCCGAGGAATAAAAAAGAAATCTTCGCATCCCCATTATTCAGCCCTAATCGGTACCGTAAAGCCATTATCCTATCTTTTAGTTACCACGGAATACCGGAAATTAAGGGTTATAAATTAATTACTTCAAATCTTTATAACGGAATTATAAATATGGAAAACCTTTCGTCTAAACTAGAACTTGCCTTAAGTTTTATTAAAGCTCCTTAACGGAAAATTATTAAAAAGTAATGGCCATCTTTTAGCTGCTTATTAAACGAATTCTTTTATAATTTAAGCCCATTATAAAGGACTACTTAAAGAATTACCTTAACAAATGCTTAAATACTATTAATTACATTTTTAACAATTACCGATATTTCGAAAACCGAATATAAACTATATTTAAAAATCTAAATAAGGAATAATACGTAATAAAATAATTATAGCTTTTATACTAAACTAAATTAATTAGAAAATATACGATAAAGTTTAACCGCTTAACCGTAATTTCCAATCTACCCGAAAATGCGTTATTCTATTCTTTTTACGATAATTTAAAACCTTAAATTAAGAATAAAATATATATAATACCTAAAATAAGATCCTTTAAAGAATATATTAATAAAGTAATTATTATTAACCGACGGATTTTTAACCGGTACCTTAAAAAGAAAAAAATTAACAAACGAAATAATAATAAAGGTTTTAATAACCGAATTAAAAAGGATAAAGGCAAACCTTAAAAAAAAGTAAATACCGTTTTAAAAAAGCCCTAAAAAGATAAATCTAATGTTAAATGTTTTAATTATAACAAAAAAGGATATTTTAAAAGCAAGTATCGCTCCCTTATAAAAAGGAGTTTTAAGAAAGAAAGAATACCTTAATTTTTAAAAAAAAAGCTAAAGCGGCTAAATAAAAGACCGATAATAAAGTAGAAAAAAAAAGAAAACAAAGAATTCCACTCGATTTTCTTCTGGCCAGAATTTATTATTACCACCATTATTTAAATCCAAAATAACATCCCAAAATACGAGGATTGCCTTATTTGCTAGAACTTTAAGGTTAAAGCCTATAAATATCACCCCGGATAAATAACCTTTAGGATAGCCATAAAGTTAGGATGCTTTTGCCATCTTAATATATCTTAATATAAAATATACGATAAAAACGGTTAATTCCGACCTGACGCTAGCAACCATAGATAGTTATCCCTGGAGCTTTAAGAACTCCCTAAATATACGGTATATACCAAATTACGAAAAATGTAACATAAGTCGTTATATTTCACCGCTTATTATATCGACGATTATTTCATACATCTTAAAACCAAAGAAATGGTAATTTTTAACCTAAATAAAATAAAGAAATACCTACAAAACCAAATAACGAATATAAATATATAAAAACTCCCCGATAATTAAAATACCCTAAATCTTGTTACTTATATCCCAAATCAAAATAAAGTTAAAAAGCTATATCGTAAAAATGTTTATGTTATTCCCCGATACTTTACATTTAATACGAACTCCTAAATATAGAAATACCTTTTTCGGAAATTTACATTTTTAACCCGATAATTCGAAAAATGGAAAATTAAAAATTAAGCCCGAAAAAAATAATTATTTCCGAATATAAATATGGCAAGAAAATATAATTTAAATACGAAAACGATTAATATACTAAATACGTTATCCGAAAAATACTTAAATAAAGATTTTCTTAAGCTGGATATCATTATAAATTAAAAAATATTAAAGGCTTTTAAAAATAAGATATTAAAAAGCCTTAATTTATAAAACCTTATATAAAATAATAAAAAGATTATATAACCAAATCGAAATTCTACTTTAATATAAAAATAATATATTCAAAATTATAATTAATTTAAGAACCGAAAGTAACTTTATTTTTTCGCCGGCGGCAAAAAAATATCAAGTTTCTTAAAGGTATGAATTAAAGTCCTATAAGTTACATACGGTAAACGGAAACCTATCCAAATATAAAAACGGATAAGTTTTACGAAAAACGAAAGAATTCCCTATTTGGATTTAAAAATATTAAAAACGAATTTCGTTAAATATTGCCGATATTTCCGAATATGATATCATTTTGAAAATGCCATAATTTAGGACCAGCAATCCATATATTAACTGAAAATATTAAATACTTTTTTAAGAAAATAATAAGAAATTACTTAAAAAGAAACGGATAAAAATTTGTTATGTTATTAAAACAAATACAAATACCTAATCAGGCGGCAATAATACTATTTAAATATCGGAAATTTAAAATATTATTTAAGGATAAAGAAGATTATAAGTTATTACCAGATAGTTAATAGGATTATTAAATACCTATTAAGAAAGAATATTATCCTAAATTTTATAGAATTTACCATATAAACCTTAAAAAATTAAAAGCTTTATGGAAAACTATTTAATTCGATTTGAAAAAAGGGTATATTTAACCTTTTAACTTTTTTACCGGATATCCCGTCTTTATGGTATTAAAAACTAAGGCCGGAAAATAAAAGATTAATAAAAATAAAAGCCTGGTTTTTAAAAATGTTATTAATTATAAATAGCTAATAAATATTACGATCAAAAATAAATACTCCCTAACCTTTATAAACATATTAAAAGAAAATGTTAATAAAATTAAGTAATTTATTGCATTTAATTTTCGAAACGGTTATTATTATATTTAAATAACCTAAAAAAAAATTAAAAAACCGTATTTAAAATAATACATAAACTTTATAAATACTAAGTAATACCTATAGGACTTATTAATATTCCCGCCAGCTTTTAACGCCTAATTATAACCATTTTACGGAGGTATCTGGATAAGTTTATATTCGTTTACCTTAACGACATTCTCATCTATTCTAAGACTTTGAAAAAGCATAGATAACATATGGCGTAAGTACTTAAAACCTTAAATAAGGCAAACATCCGAATTAATTTAGCCAAAAACGTATAGTATACGTTAAAACTAAACTTTTTAGGATATATACTTACCCCCGGTTAAATTTAAATTTAACGCTTTAAGATAAAAGTAATTAAGAATTACCCTATCTTGAATAAAGTAACCATTATAAACATCCGGCAAATCTTAAGATTTATGAAATATGTACGAAGTTTAATTAAAGGACACGGAAATATAATTAAACTATTAACGAAACTTATTATTAAAAAATACGTTAATAAAGAATTTAAGCTTTTAAAGGATATAAAAAAAGTATTCCAAATCTTAAAAAACGTAATTATTAATAAACCCATAATAAGGTTACTTAATACAAACAAAAAGAAACGCTTAAAAATTAATACCTTCAATTACGTATTAAATACCGTTTTAAAATAATTAAAAAATAATAATAAACAGTACCTAATAGCCTATTACTCGAAAATACTCCGAAATACAGAACTTAGATACCTAATTTATAACAAAGAACTATTAACAATTATTAACGTTTTTAAAAAAATAGGAGCCTTTTTTTAAGAAAACTAAAAAACCCTTTAATATCTATTTTAATTATAAAAACCTTACCCGATTTATAAAAGCATAAAAGCTAAATAAATAACATAAAACTTAAATAATTTCATTGTTAAAATTTAACTTTAAAATATATTATATTAAAGGAAAGGAAAATATTTAAGCGGATATTCTTAATCGTAAAAGCGATTATAATCCTAAGGTTCCTAAATAAAGTATGTAAATATTATAATATAATAAGGATAATATTATATAGCCATACCAAATCCTAAAAAAATCAACCCCCGAACTTTTAAGAAAATTTCGAAATTCTTACGATACAAACAAAAAGAAAGAAATTTAATAATTAAAAGGATAACTAAAAAACTAGCTAGTATATCATGGCAAAATTTATGTTTCCAAGAATTAATAAAAATAATTTATAAAAAGATTCCACGAAAACTTATTATATAAATATTAAAAAAATCTTTAAAACCACCTAATGACTACAAAAAAAATACGATTTCCTAAAACTACGCCGAATAATTAAAAAGGTTGTCAAAAATTGCAATATTTGCAATAAGGCTAAAGTAATACGTTATAAGCCCTATAAGCTATTATAACTTACCAACATTCCTAACAAAACATGGAATACCATAACTTAAGATTTTATCATTAACCTTCCTCCATTTAAAAACCTAATTACTAAAGCTAAATACGACGGAATCTGGGTAATCGTTAATAAACTTACCAAATATAAATACTTTTTACCTTTTAAAGGAACTACGACGGCAAAACAACTGGCTTATGTATTTATCCGACATTTTTTTAATAAAGATGGAATACCAGAAAAAAATTTTTCTAATTGGAATAAGCTTTTTATATCCAAATTTAATACCAACTTTTTCAAATAAATAAGTGCTAAGCTTAAGTTCTCGATAGCTTATGACTTCTAAATAAACGATTAGATAAAACAACTAAATTAAACCTTAGAATAATACTTTCGAAATTACGTTAATTATTAACAAAATAATTAAATAAAGCTTTTATTATTACCATAAATAATTTATAATACGTTTATTAACGAAAATATGGGCGTATCCCCTTATATAGCTATATATAGATACGAAGCAATAACCTAATAATTAAAATAATCGACATATAAAACTTTTATAATTATTACCATAACGTTTCGAATAAAAATAATGGTAACGGAAATTAAAATAATACAATCCCGCTTATAAACCAAATTACGTTTTCTTTAATAAAAAATGGCCTAATATTATAAGAAAAAAAGAATTAAAGGATTAATTATAGCGAAAAAAAAAAGTTTATTTGTTAGGTTAAAAATAAAACATAACGTTAAATATTTTACAAATTAAAATTAAAAAACTTAATAATAAGCTTAATTTTAAAAAGCTTAACCCGTTTAAAATTAATAAAATCATTTCCAAAATTAATTATTAATTATTACTACCTAAAATAATAAAAGTATACCTTGTTTCCCATATTTTCTTACCTAAACTAATAGCTAAAAATACCCCGTTAAGAACTAGTCTGGAAATCGAAAAAGATAATAATAAGTACGAAATCGAAAAAATATTAAACTCCAAAATAATCAAAAACAAGATCTAGTACCTAATTAAATAAAAAAAATACTTATACGAAAAAAATACTTAAGAACCATTTAATTACTTAATAAATACGATAAACTTGGTTAAGACGTTTCACCGGCAAAATCCTAACCAACCGTCTTTAACGCAACCAAAATCGCGGGCGATAAAGGTCCCCCGTTTAAATCCAAACCCGCAACGTTTTAATCGAAAAAATTAATATCCGAAACTAATTATGCCTATTCCTACCGTAAACGCTTTTTTTCCTTATCTAATTTTTCTTTTTCTTTTAATTTATTAATAAAACGAAATTCTTACTAAATCATTTTTACCCCGCAGCATTAAAAAAAGTCCTTTTATTAACTTAACTGAATTAACCTTGCCGTAACCTCGAATTGCAACCGTTAAAAGTTTAATAACGTTTTTTTAGCTATCCTTTTCTTTTTTCTTAATTCGCGTTTTTTCCGATCAAATATTTTATAACGATTCCAAAAAAACGTTATTATCCCTATATAATACGTTCACCTCGTAATAATATTAATACTTCTTTTTTCCTTCGATCATTTTACACTTTAACTCCAGGTTTTCGTAGCGTTCGTACGATGTAACAAAATAACCAAAATTAACAATAAAAAACGTAAAATCTTTTTTATTATCGGTAAAGGATTTAAAACGTTTTCGTAAGGGATTTAACATAATAGCAAGTTAATTAAAAACCATAAAAAGGAAAAACCAACTAAGAAAAAAAAAGCTAACCTATTTATCTTTAAAAACAAAAATCCTATAAAAAAGGAAATAATATTACAAAATAAAAAAATTCCCAAGCTAAAATTAAAACCTTAAAAAGGTAACCTTAACGGGTAAACTTCGGCCCCATAAAATGATCTTTGTTGCGTTAACGGAAACCATTTAAAAACTCCTAAGGGACCCTACAAAAAGACTTTAAGGATTTTAAGGAAATGAAAAGGATATATACGAACCAATCTTCTATATAAATAAGTACCTATTTAGTTTTCGCCTTTTAGCTATTAATCTAAATTTTTAACTAAAAACAACTGTACCGTTTTTTAATTAAGGAAAAAGTTTTTAAATCTTTTTAACGAACAAACCCTTAATAAATCATTCCTTGTCTTATTGTTACCTGCAAATCAAGACCCCATTTCGGATACTGCTCATACTTCCAGGTGGATGTATGACAGGTTCGTTACAGTAGCGCACCCCATATACGGAAAGGTCACCTACTGATCGGCCCATATGTGTTCCGGAGCTAAGCTACTTAAAGTTGGATGAGTGCAACAGCACCTGCAACTGACCGAATACAACAACACAACTGATGTCCCCTATATCTGACAAGTTCCAGGTACTTTCGCCCGGGTACAACTTTAGGTAGCTTAGCTCCGAAACATGTATGGGCCCATCAGTAGTTACCTCATCGAGATCAGGTCTTATTTTTGAGGTTGTGGCTGCACCTGCGGCGCAGTTATGGCTAGTGCTCTTTAAAATCTTTAGCTCTAAGTACCGACCCACAGAAGACCCATATAAAACTCACAAAAAACATAAACCTTAAAAATAGGGCCTAATAGCAAGTTGTGATTTTTTAGCTCCGTTCTGGGCAGTTCTATATAATCTTTAAAAATCTTCCATTCGAATTTTTTAAAGATAGCTTTAATCTAAGATTATTTATTTTATAACTACGAAAAGTTAATTCAGAATTAAAATCTTTATCTTTTTATATATATTTAGTTTTAATTAAGTTGCGATTAATAAAACGCGCCCGAAAAAATGGCTAAAAACTCCGTTCTGGGTAAGCCTTTAATCTGGAACGCCCTTATGCTTATAACAACCCAATTACCGCGTGTAATATTTCGTCATGAACCTTTAAAGGGTTATTCAGTTTACCTCGCCAAGGTCAGGCCCTATTTTTAAGGTTGTGGCTGCGCCTGCGGCGCAGCTGTGGCTAGGGCTTTCCAAAAACCTGGAGCTCGAAGTACCGACCCACAAAAGGTCCATAAAAGTACCCACAGAAACCACAAACCTCAAAAATACGGCCTAATATTAAGTTGTGATTTTTTGGCCTTATTTTGTACGCTTCCATACAAAATTTGGGAAACCTTTTTTAAAAACTTCCAAATCAAATAATAATTAAAATTAATTATAAAATAATAAAAATTATAAAGATATACAGTTTTAAAAGGGCTCCTTAACGGTATATATAACTTCCTAATCGGGACTGCTTTGGCGGAAATATTCAAGATTTAAATCAAAATTCTCATTCTGTACATACCTTCCAACCGGAACGCCCTTATGGCTGCGACAACGCAACCACCGCATGCAACATTTTGCCATGGTCCTTCCAAGGGTAATTCAGTATGGGAGAAGCCCGTACAGCTATTCTTTTGGCCGTACGGATTATGGTTATTGCGTCGCAGCTAGGAGGGCGTTCCGGTTAATCAAGTCCGGGACCTTCTTAGGGCTACGACGCAACAACCACAACCCGTACGGCCGAAAAACTTGATATACGGGCTTGTCCCATACAGAATATGCATAGGAGACCCGGTACACGATAATGCGACGGATGGTTATTACGTCGCAGCCATAAGGGCGTTACGGTCGCCCATTTCCCAGCTTTAAACCTAGCCATATTAGCTGCAATTACCATCCAAAAAAATCGAAAAAATTTCCTATATTTATATAAGCTTATATTCGACGCGTATAAATAATATCAGATTTACCGGACTTCAATTAGGTACATAATGATTCTTTTTACTTTAAAAGGTTAATTTTATTCGAATAAATAAAAGGAATTAGGAGGAGATTCGACGATTTTGGTGGGGATGTACAGAACGAGACCCCTGTTCGCATAACATGAACTCAGGCCTCGCTGGCTCGTTACGGGGATTTGGGATTTGATTGGTTAATTTTTAGCGTGATACAACAGTACATAGAAACGAGCCAGCGAGGCCTGAGCTAGCTGAGGTAAATCAGTAGGTGACCTTACCGTATATGGGGTGCGCTAAGCACCCCCCAGCTAGCTGACACCAATCAGTAGTGCCTTTCGGTATATGTAAAACGCTCTGCACCCCCAACCTAGGCGACAATTACCACTCTCACATTCGGTATATAACGTGACTCATTTTCGTATATAAAGCCACAATCCACAAATATGGAGGTTATCTCCCTCTACAATAGCTTTAAATGGATGGATGTCTATTTTGGCAAAGAACACCTGGGTGGATTAGACTTGGCGGTTGCGTAACAGATTGCGCAACCGGTGGACTTCGGTCCATTTGCTTCGACCCCTGCTGGGCTGCCGCACTGCAGTTGGTACTTACTGCTCCACACCATCTAAGCCCAAGAAAGACATTTATTACGGGAGGGTATCAGTCCAGGAGAATACCTGCATAGACTGAAGTCTAAGATATATCGAACACGACGTCTCTGTCTATCCCTGATTCCATCCTGCACACGTGGCTTCTTTTTCCGTTCTGCCCAAGGTTCTAGCCTGTGCCAGCTCTCGTAGGAAAGTGTTGCCAGAAGATTTCGTGGCCCGATTCGGAGGTTAATGACACATCTAAGCCGCCATGACCTGAATCTTTTCCTTATCACCATCAGGCTTCGTCTTGGGGGACAGTCGACCGCCACGGGCGGGGACCAAGGCGCAGAGGAATGTCACACCAAAGAGTGCGACGGCAAGGGCCCAGCTCCCACGCAAGCCATCCAGATAGGCCATACGTGCACCCTTGAGCATATCTCCCTCGAATACCATTGGCAAGCTGGCAGCGCCGGCATTCAGCACTTCATGTCCGTCAAGACCTCCCATGTACACCGGCGCCCTCTGTAGTATCAGATTATTCAAGATGACGTCTGTAGATCCCACGCCGTAAGCTGCCGATACAAATTGGAAGACTGGCGGGCCACACAGGTAAGCAACTGTTAATTCGAGATACGTTGTCATGAGACTACTTACAGAGCACTGTGGACAAGGCCACTGCTTGGTCCTGGGCGGAGCTTACCGCACCGGTAACAATGACTGGAATCTGCACTGACATGCCAGTGCCGACTCCATAAAGGATTTGGTAGCCAATGACGGGTCCTAAGCCAGTATTAAGGTCGAAGGTGTAGATCAAGCCGCCGCCAATGGTCACGAATATGGCACCAAGGAGAAGGAAGGGCTGATAAAAATTAACTTTGCCAACAAGCGACGATGACAAGAGTGTCGCCAGGGCTGAAAGCAATAAGTACGTAAATCAATTTGGTTGTGTAGGGGGCCAATGGTGCATACGTACATGTGGAGAGAATGGTTGGGATGACCTTGATGCCACTGATGAGTGCATTGTCGCCAGCGATCGCTTGGAAGTAAATCGGCAGATTGTAAATCAGAGAGAAGTTGGCCGCGTTAAGGCTGCAAGGTATCAGTTGTTGGCTTTTCCAAGGCTAGGGATGAGGGACGGATGCTCACAAAAAGATGAAAGCACAACAGGCCCCAATGTTTCGATTTGCTAGAATGCGAGGGGCAACTAATGCTTTATCCCCTTGATACCATTCAAGGAAAAGCCAAACTGCAGTGAAGACAACCCAGAGGACTAATAGCGCGATGATAGTGCCCGAGCCCCAACTTCTGGTAACGCCTCCCCACTGGAGAGCCAGGAAGAAGCAGAGTAGGCTGCCGAGGAGCAGTGTCAGGCCTGGGAGATCAAAGCTAAGCACTGTATCCTTGGCGCCAATCTTGGACTTATTCTTCGCATGCTCTGGAGTACTGAAAAGGAAAAGGGTGAGGATGGCAATGCCGCCGATAGGAAGGTTGATGTAGAAGCACCAGCGCCAAGTGACGCGCTCGCTGAAGGCACCGCCTAGTAGCGGCCCCACGACACTGGCGAGAGAGAAGGTTGAACCCAAGAGACCAACGATGACCGGTACTTTGGCCGGCCGCGCGACGAATGCAGCGATGGTGTAACAGCCGCCTGTGAGACCTGCACCGCCAGCACCTTGGATCGCACGACCAACAATCAAGGCGACACTATTGGGTGCCAGTGCACAGACGAGACTGCCGATTTCGAAGATAACAATAGCTGCGATGAAGACGAGTCGCAAGGAATAATATTTGTACGCCTTCCCCCACAACGACTGGAAAGCAGCCAGCGTCAAGAAGAAAGCGCTGCCATACCATGCGATATCCTCCATGCTACGAAACTCGGATGTGATGCGAGGAATGGCTGTAGCGATGATGCTCTGGAGCAAGGGTCAGCCATCTGAACCGACGAAGCGGATTATGTCCCGACAGAACTCACCATATCCAGAGCGACAAGGAACATGCTGAGCATTAGCCCTAAGACGATGAGAGAAAGTAATAGGCCAGAAGGATAATGGAGTTCCTGCCCTGTGGTACCTGCATTCTGGCCTGCATGTAGGACCGCCTCTTGACTTGCATCCTGGAATGAAGGACGACGCGAATGCATCTGCTCATCCTTGGTCGTGTCGGTTTCTGCCATAGCGTGAGATACGAAGTGTTGTCCGAGCAGGAGAGAGACGATGCCAAAGAGCCCGAATCTGAAAGCCGATTTAGGTACTCTGTCGGGTATATGTAAATAAGTATTGGCCAACCGGAAAAGGTGTGAATAGACGATAATGCATTAGTAAATACACACTGGGAGTCGTAGAAAGGGCCCGATTGGAGTACACTGACGACCTGGTGGGGTGGGTGGTGGAAAGTACCCGATGGAATGTACCTAAGAAAAGTACTCGATCAACATACCCGGGACCCGGTGCGTTTCCATTATTACCTTATGTAGGTATGCCTTCGTTTTAACTCGAACTCCAAACCGGCCGGGATAACGAAAGCCAATAGTTAGATGTAGATGATTGGTGGGTGTTTGAGCGAACTGCGCTCCTCTTCCATCTGCGCACCCATTTTTTCTTGGCCATTCATGTAAAGGGTTAATATGATTGCTTGACCTCAGCCTTTTAAGATCCCACAGTACAGGCATGATGGTCTTGCCTGCCCATGGAATATTCTTAGGCTGGATTACGGGGCTTGCGTATAGTTGTCCCTTACCAAATGTCCTAGATCAGAGTCCCGTGACGTGTTCAAACCGATGTCGCTGCGCACGAGACGAGAGTGTTGGCCAACGCCCCGAGGACTGGTCCTATCTTAACGCGACTCTGCAGGGCGGCCTCTTAATGTCGGTGCCGCCTGGCGCCCCTTGCCACGAGCGGCAGTATGACCAGATACGCTGCACCTAGATTAGGCAGGGATGGAGTTGGCCTGAGATATACGTCATATCGCCAACCTCGGTCATGAACCCTTACTTTCAAGAATCGCCCTGTCATCCCTTCGCTAATGCCATTATTCCATGTCAAGTGGACAAGCACTTCCTCCTGGCTGTGACCATAACGTCGGCCGCTGACCTTATCGCAAGCACGGCTTTTGCCCGCGACCACAACCCTGCGCCTCGTCATCAAGAGGACCGGTCATGGGTACACAGGGAAATGGGCTTCTGACCACAACACGGTGACGCGGTGGACGCACCACCTGTCATCCATCTCGGCCATTTCCGAATACGGGAGCATCTACTACAACAGCAGTGCCTTGAAGCAAGGTGCTGGTGTCTTGGGGGGCAATGCAGTTGAAGCTGCCCACCAGCATGGTCTCAGCTTTGTTGGCGGCTTCTGCCCAAGCGTCCGCACCGCGGGCGGAAATAGCCAAGATGGTGGGCACGGTCCCCTGAGCTCTGGTTATGGATCGGCCGCAGACCAAGTGCTTCAATGGGAGGTGGTGACGAGCGACGGGAAACAGGTCGTTGGGCGGCCAACGCAGCACCAGGATCTCTACTGGGCTCTTGCGGGGGGCGGCGGCGGGGTTTCTGGCCTGGTCATCTCCGTGACAATTCGGGCGCTTCCCGACTGTCAGCCAATTGGCGGCGCCAGTCTGGTCATCCAGCGCCCAAAGAACAGCCGAGAGACGACGTCTTCTGGAATGCCTTTGGGGCATGGCAGGCTGCTTTACGGGCGCTTCTGGACAAACAAGGCACGGCAGGGTACGCCATCACGCCGGAGGCGTTAGTGGTTCAGCCAATGACTGTCCCTGGATTTTCTGACGTGGAAAAGAAGACTCTGCTTGGACTACTGCTTAGGCAGCTTGATCGCCAGCATACGGCATATAGCATGCGACATATATCGCCTCTAGTGATAAAGACGGAATCTGGACAAGGAAATGAGCAACATAATCATCTACTAAAACATGTCAGATACTAAGATAGTCGGTCCTAGTGGACACGTACTCCCGGGATTTAGCCGGCTCCGTCCAGTTTAGCCCCTGAGGTACGGTGTTTATGTCAGATATCGGAGACATCAGTTGTTGTCAGCTAGCTGGTGGGTGCGTAACGCACCCCATATACGGAAAGGTCACCTACTGATCGGTTACCTCATCGAGATCAGGCCCTATTTTTTGAGGTTGTGGCTGCGCCTGCGGCGCGGTTGTGGCTAGGGGTCTTCAAAAACCTGTAGCTCTAAGTACCGACCCACAAAAGACCCATATAAACCCACAAAAAACATAAACCTTAAAAATAGGGCCTGATAACAAGTTGTGATTTTTAGGCCTTATTCTGTACGCTCCTATATAAAATTTTAAAAATCTTTCTTAAAAATTGGTAAATAAAATCACGTTTAAAATTAATTATAAAATGTTTAAAAATATATAATTATGTACCGTTTTAAAAGGGCTTTTTAACGGTAAATATAATTTTTTAAGTAAGGTTACATTAGCGGAAATATTCAAAATTTAAATCAAAATTCTGATTCTGTATATGCCTACTAACCGGAACGCTCTTATGGCTACGATAACGCAACCACCGCATGCAACATTTTGCTATGGACCTTCTAAGGGTAATTCAGTATGGGAAAAGCCCGTATAGCTAATTTTTGGCCGTATAGGATATAGTTACGTTAAAACTAAGAAGGCGTTCCGATTAATCAAGTCCGAGACCTTCTTGGGGTTATAACGTAACAATCAAAACCCGTACGGCCGAAAAGATTAATATACCGGCTTGTCTCATACAGAATATACGTGGGAGACCCGGTGTACGATAATGCGACGGATGGTTGTTACGTCGCAGCTATAAGGGCGTTACGGTTGCTCATTTCCTAGCTTTAAATTTAGTTATATTAACTGCAATTATTATTTAAAAAGTTCGAGAAAATTCCTACATTTATATGTAAGGGAATGGCCCCGGGGCGTTCCCTACTTAAGTGCGGACAAGGACTTCCAACGCCAATTGGCGTTGGAACTGCTGATCTTTTGGATCATGTGGCGGAGTGGCTAGTCCTTTCTATTCCCTTACATT